>JAZHYW010050106.1:0-42744 GCA_037355805.1 Ixodes ricinus
TCTGGTTGGAATGATTAGTGGGTAGAACTAAAGCTATAGCTGCCTTTGTCTCCATTGCAGGCTTTCAATGCGTTTGAATGCGTTCCGCGTTCTGACACGTTCAACTGGTCGTTCTGTCGTCCCCCCGCTCTCTCTCTCTCTTCTTTTCCCCTCTCCCTCAGTTTTTCGGCGCGTTGGCTAGGCCCGCAGCCAACGGTCTGTGACGGCCTCCTGCGCTCGCTTCATTGACACTTGCCTGGGAGAAATTATGGAGCGAGCTTTGCTCAAGTCAAGCATCGCAGAGCGTCAAGCTTTAACACGCAAATTGGACCACAACAAAAAAATAAAAAACACGAAGAAAGAAGCTTGTCTAGACTTTAAGACGTGGGTGAGTTTCTGCCACCCAAAGGGATGTAGGAAGTTGTTACTGGATGGATTAACGTTGAAAATCCGAACGGATGGATAGAGAAAAAAAAAAAGAGATAGCTTTTATTTATTTTGGTATGAGGTTCTTTTTTTTACAATTAATGATTACTCTCGCTTGGAAGGAACATAAATGAACAAAGCAAGAAGTGAAGCGTACCGATAATTTAGTTAAAACTTTCTGCGCAAGCTAACGATGCGAGAAAAATAACAACTGCTAATATAAAAAAATATGAGAGGCAAAAGAAAGAAAAAAATACAAAAAAAACCCTTCGCGATCTAAAGATTCGGGAGAAAATAGCCCCCCTTGGTTTATTTATGATTGACATAACAGGTTAAAAATTAATAGTGGGATTCTGGCCCCATCAGAAAATTAAAGCCTTGAAAAGGTTTTTTGTCTCTGCACAATTAGAACATTTTCTTGTATTTTTAGACCGAGCGAACTGCATAATCTATTGCTCTCGTTCTCGAGCGAGAACATTTTTACAAACCTTATTTCGTTTTCGTAAACAAATTTATAGAACAATTTAGTGATCGCCCACAAGTGGAAAAGGTGCATGAGCTGCTAGATTTTCTAGATAAGATGTTTGCTACAATATGTGAAACAAAGTGCAATTTCATCCTCGGAGGGGACCTCAATATTGATATGCTTCAGGTGTCTCATTATCAGTCGGAACTTTTATTGTTATTATCTTCGCATAATCTTCGGAATATGATACTCCAGCCCACGCGTATTACAGTGTCATGTTCTTCGTTACTTGACCTTTTCATTACCAATCATGACATCTCTGACATTACTGCTGGGGTTGTCTGTTCTGATATAAGTGACCATTTGCCTATTTTCATGCTGGTTCATAAGCAAACGTCATCTTCAACGAAGGTCAGCGGTAGTTCTTCCCCTAGATACATCCAAAATATTAACGATAAAACATTGCAGACTTTTAGAAGAAATATTGAAGGCGCAGAATGGAATAGTATACTGGACATAACCGATGTTAACAAAGCTTATGACATGTTCATTGAAGTTTTTAAAAATATGTATACTTCTTCGTTTCCGTTAAAAATAGTGAAGACAAACAAACATGCACGTAAGCCCTGGGTTACTAAGGAACATTTAAAATCGATGCGCATTAAAACTGCCTTATACCAAGCATTTTTAAAATCGAGGAACTTGGAAAAGCTTTCGGAATTCAAATCATTTAGGAACCGCCTAAATGCAGATTTAAGACGTGCAAAGCGCGTCTACTACATGCATCAGTTTGACTCCGAATGTATGAAACGCCCCGATTTGCTTTGGAAAAGAGTTTCTGCTCTTTCAGGTAAGACGCCCAATTACGAGAAAATAGAAAAGCTGCTTATTAACGGAATAGAAAAGTGTGGCTCTCCTTTATCCAATGAATTTAATAATTTCTTCGTTAAGGTCGGCGCGGGAACTTATTGTAGTGATGCAGCTGAAAATATACCGAGAGTGTGTGATTCTATCTTTTTTCATCCTACCGACGAAAATGAAGTATACTCTACTATAATTAATTTACGAAACAATTTCAGTACCGATGTTGATAACCTCAATATTAAACCCATAAAATATGTTGCTGATCTCATTTTGCCTTATATAACACACATTTACAATCTTGCTTTTTCATCTGGCGTATTTCCAATGAAAATGCAAATTGCTAAAGTCATCGCACTGTTCAAATCGGGAGATAAAAACAATTTGGGGAACTATCGTCCTATATCAATACTCCCTGTTTTTTCGAAGGGATTGGAAAAGATTATACACTCCAGGATTACAAATTTCTCATCAAATCATAATCTTTTAGCCGAATGTCAGTTTGGATTTAGAAAATTTAGGTCAACCGAAACTGCACTTTTGCACCAGAAAGAGATCATACTTGATAGATTAGAGAAAAAGTTGGCAACTATTGGTGTATTTTTAGACTTTAGTAAAGCCTTCGACTGCATTGATCATGGTATTCTTTTAGACAAGTTATTTTCTTACGGCTTTCGAGGTGTTTCGTTTTCCCTGTTAAGGTCTTATTTGCAGTACCGTTGCCAATATGTTTCCATAAACGATCATAAATCATCCATACTTGAAATTTTGTGCGGGGTACCGCAAGGCAGCATTCTAGGACCTCTTTTATTTCTTTTTTATATCAACGACATCATTTCTATAGACTCCGAAGTCGAATTTATTGTTTATGCTGATGATACGGCTATGATCATTTCTGGTGTAAATATTGAAGAAGTTGTTGCTAAAACCAACAATGTTCTCTTCAAATTAAGGGTGTGGTGTGCAAATAATTCTCTCCGTCTAAATACTGATAAAAGTAAGGCTGTGTTTTTCCAACTACACTCAGGCACTCGGCTTAACTTATCCACTCCTCTGTATTATGGTCCAGATGTTATTCATTTTACTGATAAGGTTAAAACTTTGGGTGTGTTTTTTTCCTATAATATGTCTTGGAATGAGCATGTGGGGCACATCTGTAGTAAACTGTCAAGAGTAGTAGGCGTACTAAATAAATATAGATATATTTTACCCACCAGTGTTAAACTTCAACTTTATAGGTCCCTTTTTTATCCCCACTTAACATACGCCCATCTTGTGTGGGGATCTACTGGTCTGACCAATTTTAACACACTCAGAGTTTTACAAAAGAAAGCTATTCGTGCCGTGGCAGATGTCCCATGGACGTCCCCCTCTCTACCTCTCTTTGAAAAATATAAAATAACTGACGTATCAGATATTTATCATCAACGTTTAATATTAACATATCAAGCTGCAACTCGTGGTAATCACGAAACTTTCCTGAGATTGGCTGACCTTCGTCCACATATTTCATTATACCAAACTCGTCTCATTCATCCATGGCAAATTCCTCAATCACGAACAAATTTTGGACATCAGAGAATAAAGCATTTACTTCCAGAATTGCTAAATCATATTGCATCAGTGGGATTCGACATCACTTCATTTAATAAAAGAGACATTTATAGCACTATTAAAATGTGTACATAGCCATTTCTGTACTTTTGAAGTGTACCTACCATTGTATAAATTTAGCATAGTGCATATCTTGTAATTTGTTTTATGATTTCTTAAATGTGAAGCTGTTGCTGTCTGCTCTGTAGGGGTGCCGAGGGCTCGTCAAGCTGTGCATACAGCTTTTTTCCTCGGCATCCCCCATCGTTCAAGGTGGAAATAAACAATGTTCAATGTTCAATGTTCATAGTCATAAAAATCATCACGGCTGAACCCCCCCCCCCGAACTCTTGGATACATTAGACGAAACCTAAACTCTGCTCCATTTCATCTAAAAAAGATGACATACGAAACTTTCGTAAGGTCCAAAAAGGGAGTATGCGGTATCAGTTTGAAACCTTCATCAAGTCTACCTCATTAAGGACCTCGAATCGATTCAGAGCAGGGCTACAAGATTCATTCTGTCTTCGCACCTCCAACGTCTGCGCCCTAAAAAGCCAACTAAATCTTTTACCATTGCAAATTCGCCGCAAAATAACTCGTCTTTCTTTTTTTGACAAAATCGACTACTATTGCCCTAAGTCCTGCAACGCCGCACAACATCCTTTCCTCAGGTCATCTGCCCGACTCAGCAATTCCCGAACAATCGTCCGTGCATCTGGCAGCGCAAACGCATCTAACCATTCCTATCCCCAGGCGATCCTTGACTGAAACGACCTGCCCCTCTCCATCGTATCCCTTAAAAACCCTAAAAGCCGACAGATGGCGTACCCCGCATTGAGGGAGCTCCGGCCGATTCGGGCAGACGATTCCGCAAAAGAATCCGAAACGGCCGGCGCTCCTCGGCGCGGCGTACGCCATCTGTCGGCAGCACTTCTTTCTACTCGTGCATCGTCTGCAAAGTGGCGGCGTAGATTGCCCTGAGCATTTCGCTGTGTTTTTTCTTTTAAACAAAGTAAGTTCAGTTCGTTAGATTTTTTTTTTCACTGCAAACTTCCACCACCTGTTTGCACCTATGCAGCAAATCGCAGCACAAAACGTTCAGAAACGGATTTTTGCGGGCCGTTTAAAGTGCCTTAAATGCGTTAGTTTACTTGCTGTAGAAGTGGCGGAAATTGAAAATGAGCGTTTATTTCCTCTCCTCATAGCCGGAAGATGCGGTAACGTGATCTGATGCCGGCCGCACATATGGCTGTGCATTTTCGGTTCATCAAAAAAGGTAAACAACATTAATGAGAGTACGTCAAACAGATAAAAAAAATTGCTATAACCAATTTTATTTTAATCTTATTTCTTTTCATGAGATTTATACAAAAACGGCAAGTTAGAAGGCGCGCAACCTGGCCTTGCTTGTTTCTTTTCGCTTTTTCGGTATTGTTTCTGTGTGCCAATGATTGTCGTAATTATTTCGAGTCTTCTTTGATCGTACAAAAAGCATGGCCGCTACCAGGAAATAAAGAACACTTCATCAAGTTAAAGCTGCAGTCACTCTGCTTATACATCATAAAAAAGACAATACAAAAATAAAAAAAAGGAAAGAAAGAAACCAGCCCTGAAATTGGCGAAAGAAGCCAGAGAGGAAGTTATTACGGTCTCCGAATGAAATATGACATGCAGGATAAGTGAAGAGAGTGGGTCGTGTTTCCAGTAATTAAGTTGCGGGCCCGATCTCATATCTTTCTAACCTGTGGGTTGTCAACCTCTCATCTGTCATTGTGCACGTATCCGTCGGACAATATGAGCTTCAACGTCGGATCTGATCTTTTGCCACTCCTGCGGTCCCCCATAGCTATATTATCTTTCTCTCTCTTTCTTTTTATCTCTCTCTGTCAGGGCATTCAGAAACTGGAGTCACTTATAGGGTAAAAACGGCAGGACGATATCGAAAGTAAAAAAAAAAAAAAGTGTATGGCGAATTGCAAGGCAATAGACCATATGCGAAACTGCTTGGTTGTTTGGCAGCATGTGCAGGCGGCCATCTTAGTAGCGTCAAGTATCGAGTTTCGGTTTCTCAGCATTTCCAGGGCATGGACCCTCCGCCACTAAGTGCGATTCGGAAACTTTATTGTTTTCTGACTTCCGATCACCCAACGTGGAACAAACGTTTAAGGATACCAACAAACGTTTAAGGATACTCCGAGTTTCCAGACGACAGACGCCAACATTCATGGCGCTCTTCATCAGATAATTTAACGCGTACTACACTTGATGGTTGTTTCTAGAACGAAGCGATGCCACCGCTAAATCGGGCCGATAAATTTGGCGATCTTCCTGAGCCTTCCATACCCTGGAGCTCCTCTCCCCTAGCGCGCACAGGTGGTCCAGCTCCTCCTCGCCTACCCATCTGGTCACGCGACCTCTCCGTTAACCATTCAACATCGAGCACTTCACTCCTCTCCCACCCGTCGACAAATCGCTGTCGACCCTCGCGGCCACGCTCTTGTCCAGGCTTCACGATGTGCCGACGTCTCGCAGCGTTTCACAACGAGCGGGACGCTGGCACGCCGCGTCGCCAAGACGGACTCGCGGCGACTGTCGTCCATCTTCGGCGTGTTTGCCGTTTGGGGACGGGTAGGGGATCCACTGAGGATGACGTCATTCACAGGCCTCGTCTTCAAGGTGGTACTGGTCGCTCACGTTGTTATCGAATGGTACCGACATTTAGATAGATTATTGCCATATTCTTCGCGAACGTTTACTATTCCTTGTGTAGTGAAATTAAAGGAATATATTTTCCGACGCGTAGTTTTGGTAGCACCGTAAAGGTATTTGCTTAGATTTCGCAGATTGTCAAGTACAGTTTCAGCTCATCATTTTCCGACAAACGGCGTTCTTTGAGTGCACCTTTCTTTTATATTTTTAGTCTAAACAGTTTGGTAAACTTGTTTGTTATACGCTTTTCAGAAGTCCATCTAGCATTATCAATGGCCGCCATTGCTTGGACATAAAGCGCGTGATTAAATCCGAGATTACGCGGAACGCTGACGTCACACTCTGCAGTGACTTGACAAGGCTGTCCAGAGAATACAAGAAGAAGTTTACTGGTATTTATATCCACTCATATTTAATATGCTGCGCAATAAACAAAACGAATTGTAAAAAAAAAGAAAGTGTTTTCCGAGAAGATCGCTTTTAAATATTTAAACCTTTTGAGGGTTTAACAAGTTCGGAACGTGATATAGTCAGTTTCCTAAATATCACCGACACAAACAATAAACCAACAGATAGTTTATGTTTACAGCTACGCAATTATAGTTGTTTTGATGTTATAGTTATAGGCGAACAAAGCTGTTCAAGCGCTCCCGAAGACTTTCGGGATGTTCATGAAGCAACATACAAGTTACGTTAGTTCTATCATCTGCTAACGTGCCTGTTCATATAACGCCTCGGGTTATGTTTCATCACCTCATGAAGTTGCAGATGTTTTCGCGGATTATTTTAGCAAACGTTTCTCTTACAATCTGCGATCTGTTCAACCAGGTGATAGGGAGCTGATTTGTCAGTGATCTTTTGAGTTCAACAAGAGTGATCTGGTCAGAAAATTTTATTGACAACAGTGGTGTCACGACTAACACAATACCAAAAACCGAAAACGCGTTATGTACAGTATATACAGGCTCTACAACCCACAAGCCAAGGTAGCCAACCCCGCTCCTAGGGCGCGGGCGCGCGCCCGCTGCTCCGCAGAGCGCCCGTCCGCGCGATCACATTACAGAGGCGTTAAGAAAGTTAAACCCAAAGTTTCTTTCTGGCGTCGATGACGTACCCGACTTAGTTATCCAACATTTGCGGTGAGTTATTCATTTCTATTTTGAAACACATTTTTAATACTTCACTCAATTTAAGCAATTTCTCTTCGATCTGGAAAAAAAAAAGCACTTGTTGTTCCTGTCTTAATAATCGGTTACGCCTCTATAGTTGCGAACTACAGTCCAGTTTTTCTGATTTGTGGGTTTTCCAAGATTTTTGAGATTGTTATGCGTAGCAGGAGGACCTTTTAATTGCGTCAAAAATGATCGTCTTCGCAGCACATTTTTTATTAAAGGCCGGTCTGATGAAACGAATTTGTGTACCTTTTTAGATTACTGTGTGCCGCTTGTTTTAAATAGAGAACAAGTGATGCATTTTAATTTTATTTGTCAAAAGCCTTCGACAAAATGAGTCACGTGTTGCTTTTGCGCAAATACATCTTTATGGTGTCTGTCATAATTGTAACTCTTTTAAGAGTCATCTGTCTTTTCGATCAAATAGTGTTCGTGGTCGCTGATCGGTTATTCTAAAGAGTCTTTTTTTCAATATCAGACGTACCCCAGGGATCAATTCTGGGTCCTTTATTGTTTTCAATTTTTCTAAATGATATAGCGTCATGTGCAAAAAACGCTGACCTGCTTTTATTTGCTGACGACGTCATATTGTTCTAAGAGTGTTTATTGCCCTTTAGATAGTGATTTGATACACCATGAGGTGTCTAATAGAGCACAGTGATATAAACAGAATCAGTTATTCCTTAATCTTTTCAAAAACAAAAGTGAGATATTTGTGCAGACGTCGTGAGATCATTAATGACTACTTATTATCTTGAGGAAAGACCGACTGAACGAGTGTCATTTGTAAGGGATCTTAGTGTGTTCACTGACTGTTGATTAACTTTTAAAAATCATGTATCTTTTGTTCTCGGCTCCGCAATGAAAGTTCTAGGAGCTATATCGTGTTTTACCAAGCATTTTAAAAGCCCCATTGTTTAATACATATTTTTAATTCCGTAGTGGTTTCAAGGCTTGAATTTGCTTCTGTGATTTGGAATTCAGTATTTGTAACTCAGGCTTTGATCATAGAACGTGTGCAAAAAAGATTTGTTCGAATTGTTTATGATAGATGGATTGGACGACGCGTGTATTATGATTATGAATGCTTACTAACTAGATTTTCGCTGAAGCTTTTATCCCACAGAAGAACTGTCCATGACCTGGTATTCCTGCATAAGATCATTAATGGTGCTATTGATTCTTCATGGCTTATTAGTAAATTCTATTTTCATGCTCTTTTCGCGCTGCGAGGCAGTTCACCTGTTGTGATATTTGTTCACCATGCAGTGGGTCACTTCTTTCTCAATTACAGACATTATACAACAGCACTGTGCAACCTGAAGTTGATATCAGCACACCCCTTTCTACATATCGCTGTCAGTTGGACGAACGTTTTGCCACCTCATAGCGCGTCAGTGTATATGCATATTTATTCTTAATATGAGTAGGATTATTGTTCAAGAATTTCCATTTGTACGACTTGGTGCACTTAAGAGAAGGCCGTCTGGCCATTTTAGGGCACCCGAAAAATAAATATCATTATAATGATTAATATAGTTCATAACGATATGTTTTGTACAGCAATTCAAATCTGAGTCGAAATTGCTGTGGGTGTCAAAGTTGTGAGTTTGTAACAAAATAACAGTAATATATAAAGTAAGCCGTTTCCTTATAAAAAATATAAATAATACAATCCCTGCTACGCAAAAATAACAAAAGTCAATTCGGGCGAGGAAGTAAGACCAAAGTGCATCTGAGGATATCATACATTCTCAAATTCAGAACCGACTCGCCCAGCAGTCAGCACTTTTCGAATTCAGCGGTTTATCTTTTCAAGAAACGAATCTTAAGATTGTTATTTTGTATGAAATACGAGTTTGTTTTTCTTCTTGAGGGCAGTTTTGTTTATTGAAAGAACTGAGCTATCACACACAACATCAATAAAACAGATCTTACAATCGAGTTTGGCCGAGTTCGAATGAAACGTCCCGTAGAATAATATATTTGTTTTGCTAGAAATGCGTCCGAGATGAACTCTCCTGGAATATCGCAGAGCGGTGCAGACGTGGACGAAACTGCTCTTGTTTCATCCGCTTTTAATACTTTCTCCTTATATGATCGGTTTCGTTTCAGTTTTGTTTGTATTTAAACTCGTCGACGTCGCATCTACAACAGGACGCTGCGGAGCCTGCCACCCGCATTTCCGCGGTAAATATTTGCCGGATCTCAGTTTCAAGGCGCGTCAAGTTCAGTCATTGTTTTGCATACTCTTTACTTTGGCACGAAAGGGAAAGGTGTCTCTTGTTGTCTTTATTTTTTCTTTCTTTTTTCTTTCTCAGCTCTTGTAGTATTTCTCTGAGGCTTGAGGCTCGTGGTCGCTTTGCCGTTGTTTGGTCGCGTAAATCCCAAGCTCGTTCGCTTTACGCATGCAAATAACGGGCGTGTTGTGCTACTCCTATCGGGGAGAGCTCATTCCACTGTGGTTATTTTAACTTGAATACAAAGCAGAGCCGGCGTATTAAAAGCAAGAACAACCACAACATGAACAAAAAAAAAACAACACCAAAACAACAAAAACAAAACAAGAAAAACAACAACAAAACAACGACAGCAGGAAAACAAACAAACAAACATACAAACGATGAAGTTAAAATGTAGAAGGACATTTCAGATGTTGTTTACTAAAGACGAATTTTGTGTGTTTCGGCGGTTAACGTGTGAACGCACTCCTGACTCTAATATTTCCACATTTTCTTTTGAGGTAAGAGTTATTTAGATGTTTGCATGCTGCACGAGTCGGTTCCTGTATACTTGACACGGGTAGAACCTTGAATGCCTCTGGGCGTTAGCAACAAGCATGGAGGAGGCTCTATTTTCGGAACTGGAAAACGAGACTCGAAGTTTCTCGCGAGACGAATATAAAACCGCGCAATAAGAGGCATTTATAAAATTTTATTTCGCGCGGCAAAATTTCGCATCGGAACACAGGATCAAAGGAACCATCCGGGAGCGCCGCTTCCTGAGTCTCTAATGGCGTTAGTTATCTCGGTTCGACGGATTTTCGGTGCCATGGGGAGAAGATCCAACCGTCGCGCTCCTAAGACGAAGTTGAAAACTAAACCTATGGGGACAACTATTCAACGCAAACGTCGCGCTAGGCGTGCAGTTAGAGAACAGCGTACTATGGGCCTTTTGCGTTTCCCAGGGGCGCTGCGAAAGAGAGACTCGTTAGGACCTGTTTTGGGAAGTACAATCTTGAGCGTCTCAAACTGCCACGCATGTTGAGGCATACCTGCTCTGCTGCTCTGGTGCGGAGCGTGAGACCCCGAGGAAAATACGAAAAAACCAGGAAAATTCGAACGCCGTCGAAGCGCCGGTTAAAGCCATAAGACGCTGAGAGCGTAAGCCAAGAGACGCCGTTTCATGCGTTCCCAAAAAAGAAAAAGAAAGAAAAAAATGAGAGACGTTTACAATTATCCGTAATGCCGAAATAGAGCGTAGCTCTTGAGGAGGAGGGGGGGGGCAGTACGGAGCGGAGGGTATGCCCCTGCTCCCTCTCCGTACCCTCCCCTCCTCCTCTGCTCTCCTCCCCTTTAGCGGAAAATTTTCGCTAAATTAAGCGAAAATATCCCGGCTAAATTTAGCAAGAAATTTACCAACATTTTCCCGCTAAATATAGAGGGAAATATAGCAAAAATTTTCCCGCTAAGTTTAACGCAGAAACTGAATTGGTGTCGAGGTCACGTGACGTCAATTTCCCCGTTAAATTTAGCGGAAAAATTGTTTCGCTAAGTTTAGCGGAAATTATTTTAAGCTAACTTTAGCAGAAAACTTTTTCGTCAAATGTAGCGAACATTTTTTTCACCCAATTTAGCGGGAAAGTTTTATCCTCGTGACGTCACATGTGACGTCACGTGTGAAGTCATTATGAGAAACGTCCCATAAAGCAACGCGAGCTTACGCCGACGGCGCCGACGCCGACGCCGACGCCGACGCCGTTCATCCTGGAAACGGCCGCCTGAACGGCCTGGTTCACACTTGCGAACCGGCGGGCAGATCTGCAAGAATTCGGCCGCCGGGCGTAGCGTCCACTGAGCATTGCCGCGGCAGATTCCGCTTCGGCGGCAGCGGATTAGCTGTAAGTGTCGAACCAGGCCTAAGAGCTACGCTCTAAAAGCTTCGGGATGCCAGTGATTCTGACGTCACCACGCAGAGAACGGCGTTGAATCTAACTGATTTCGGACGTCCAAAGGTGTTTTCCTGTTCTTCAGCACTACACAAAATATAATAATTGGGTTGTGGGGATATTTAAACAGCGTGTAGTTGGTCAGCCATTTAAAGTTGCGACGAGTCACTCGCTGTAGATGAACAATTCAGCCCAGTGCAGTACAACCGCTAGCTGGGGTCTTTAACGTGCACCACGCAGTAGTGATGCACGACCGCACGCCGGTACGATGCACTACACAGAAAGATAAAAGTAAATGCGTAGTAAGTAAGTAATATTTATTTCAGTAATATTGTGCTGAGGGCACCAGACAAAAAGCTTCGATGAGGTAGCTTGTCAGGGTCTGGTGCCCCTGCCCTACATGGCATGGTAAAAACAAGAATTACTATACACTACACTTTGTCTGAATAAAGAAGAAACGCGTACACTTACAGGGCATGTTAAAAAAAAAACTACTACTACACAACACTTTGTACTAAATAAAACAAACGCGTACATCCTTTTTTGTTAAACGAGTGAATATCATTGTGGTCTACAATGAACTTGTTAAGTAATGTAGGCAGGTTATGCGCAATAGATTGCAGTGCATAATTTGTACGAAAATGAGAGCACATTCCAGAACTCTCTGCGTCTGACCAGGATGGAAGGTCCACGTATTGTCGGGTGGGCTACATTAGACAAAAAGAAAAATTAAACTCATCGGTCGAAAATAAATAGGAACATAGCAAACGGTACTCGTATACACTGGTAATCCTCATGACATTGGATCTGGAAAATAATGATTATGCATGGATGTCGTAAGCTCAGCAGTGCCAAAATTACTGCGACATTCAGGTGCGAGCATTGCGAAACACTTTTCCGGAGGCTGAGCAATGTATACCTGTCGGCATGCATCATCGACATCTTTTTCTTTTTTTTTTTTTTGGGGGGGGGGGATTAATGTTGTTATCTGTTGGAGTAAAACAACACTGTTTTCCCTAAACCGGTGGTTTAATCACGTGGCCAATATGTCGCGTTGTTTCAGAGCGCAGCTCATGTGTACCCGTTTCAGCAGGCGGCTTCGCCGTCGCCGTCACCGTCGGCGTAACCGCGCGGCGCATTATGGGACGTTTCAATATTGACGTAGCGCACGTGACGTCACGTGTGACGTCACGGGGTCTAAGTGAGCGTCACGATGGTCACTAGTGACTCGACGATGATCACGAGTGACGCCACGAGGGAGGAGGAGGAGGAAGGAAGGAGAATGAGAGAGAGGGGGAGGAGATAAGGAGGAGGGAGGGCATGCCCTCTCTCTACCCGCCCACCTCTCCTCCTCAAGCAGCACTCTAATTCGGCATTAAAGGGAATTATAAAGGTCTTTAATTATCTTGTTTTCGTTGAAATAATCATTTTTATGACAGCAGGTCACGATAAAAAGAGCTAATCTCCTGCGCTAAGACTAAGACTCTAAAACATTCATCGTGCATTAGTGGTTACGTGAATATACGCCTGTATATAAACAAGAGCAAGAATGAACAATGTCCCGTTGCAAAACAAGCTCTCACTCCGTTCTGCTATGCTACGTTTTTACTATTTCCGTTCTAACGCGAACTGTGAAGGCCAGCGATCTTAAGAACAGGCACCAAGGGCATACACCCACTCAACACGACGCCACAACAGATATTCGAGAATAAAGTAGGATCCCTCTCTTCATAGTAATCATAACCTTTATTTAGCTCAGTAAAGCCGCGGCACCTGCCGAAAGGCAACACCCATGGAGGCCAGCGTCACAGCGACTGGTAATTGTCATTATGGGGAGATATGTACGATGGGAGGACGACGCGGTCTTCTGGTCATCGCAAGCATTATTTGCCCGAGCCTCGAAGGTTCGGGAAAGGTCAAAGCAGAGGTAAGCCAGGCCGATGTGAGCTTCCGCGGGCAGATTCAAATGGGAAAAGCCTTGGCTGTGTGGTGGTGTCATCGTCCGTGTCATCGCTCAATTCATTCAAGAGGAGAGCGTCAAGCGACCGTGCTTCAGTAAAGGCAGCGTGCTTTAGGAGGTGGCTCAGACCGAGCTGCACATTTCTGCACCAGTGCAGCGCGAGTAAATCGAACATACCCACTACAGGGTAAAGACGAAATTACTTACAGATGCTTACAGGCCTCTATCATTCGGCTGATAGGCAACAGCAGCAACAAAAAAAAAAAAAATGATGATGATATTGCTCGCACTTGCCTATCAAAAATGAAACATAAAAAAGAACACACAAAAAAACAAGTGCTGTTTTCTACGTTTTCAAGATGAAGCCAGCAAACACAATTTACTAAACTACAACAAGAAAAATGAATGTGTCGCTGACGATTACGCGGATTTCAACAATTAAACTCCCAAGTTTGAAAACAGCGTTTCCCCCCCTCCCCCCCCAAAAAAAAAAGAACCGGCGCGCAAAAGAAAAAAAAAACCCGAAGAATTTAAAACAATGATGATGATGATGACGGTCGCGCGGTACACATCGCCTTCCCGAAAAGTGCCTCTCAGTCAGGTGAAGCAGCACATACCCAAGCCCAAAATAGAGGCGCACAGTTTGTTTAGAGCTTCAACGCAGGAGGTACGTGCAAAATTCAGAATGGCGGCACGGATATGGGTGAATTTGAGCGTCAGGGCCGTTCACACAGTTGCGTTCGGAGCGACCTGCAACGCTTACGAAGACGAATGCAGCCGGTTGGAACGACGAGTTACCATAGCAACGAAGCGCCAAAGAGGGTGGTTCCGTTCGTGTTCGTTCTCAACATGGGGGTGAGCCGGGCTGAACCTTTTCCGTTACGTTCAGGAACGACAGCAACGACAGACCAATCACAGGTCGAGGAAGGCTCGGTCGCGCGCGTTGCATACCGGTCGTGCCGGGCTCCTTCTATATGCAAACATGGCGTCGGTGGTGATCGTCGGCGTGGACGTGGTGGAAGCTCATCGTTCCGCGTAAATGCATATCCTTGACTGTGAATTTTCCTCGTGGGTCGTTAGGATAACCCAACACGTACTAGAAGGAAGGTCCACCTACTCGTGCGGCGATCTCATTGGCGGCACTCTCAAGACAACAGAAACGCCCGTGCCGTCGTGTTTGTTTACTTCGACTACAGTGGTTCTTTCTTAGCATTCGTGTCCTCGAACATTATGTTTCTACGTTGCTGTATCGCTGCTAGAATTACATCGTCTTTTATGATCGTAGAAAGCGTGTGGCGGGATTTGTACTGTTGGCAAAGTCGTGTATTAAAGTCGTGATCGTGCAAGACGGCGTACTGCATCTTTTTTCTTTTTTAATGCACTGCCTGCAAGTATTGTCGAAAAAAAAAAATAAGCTTAAGGTCCTAGAATACGGTCTGTCTATTTTCTGTTACGCAAGTGAGTGGCCGCGCGTCCCCTTCATTTTAGAGGCAGCGCTGTTCAGCCTGACTGCGGCGGAAAATGATGCGCCGTGCCGACCCGCTGCGCTTGTGGCAGTAGTTGCAGGGTGTACGCGCGGCGCAGAACGGTCGCTCTGGTCACAACGGACGCAATCGTGGATAAAGGGTTCGTTTCAGATGTCTGACCAGCCTTTGTATTGGCAGAGCTTTACAGCAGATCTTCGTGGCTGTACGCCGTGGCAGAGATCTCCGGCTGCTTCGGTGAGGATTTCGCGTCGGGCTGGAAACACGTCCGCCATGTTTATAAGCGTAGCTGGGTCCTTATTATTGGCTAGGAGCAAGAGCTGAAGCTCGTTTCTCATTGGCTGTTGATTCGTATGGTTGCATGTGTGTGTACACGTCGCGTACTAGTTGTCGTTGAAGTCGCAGCGGTTGCATTCGTTCGTAAGCATAGTGGTCGCTCCGAACGCAAATCTATTACAGACGGGCCTTAAAGCGCGGAGCTAGGGACAACAACGACAACACGTGTTATTTGTTTCTGTTTCTGACGCGGCGCTTGGCCCTAGCCGAACGCTGCATTAGCGTTGTGTTGGTGCTCTTGTACAATCAGCGAAGTACCGATTTAACACACACGGGACTCAGACGATCGCTGACACAGCACTTGTGTCCATGGGTGCCCGCAGAACCTTTTTCAGGGGACAGGGGGGGGGGGGGGGGGGGGGTAAACTTTGTGAAGTCGCCGATATTCTCGATGTTGATTGGCTAAGCCCGGTATGACGTTACGCATGACGTCACACCCAAGCTTCGCGCCGATTGGTTGATTTTTTTTAAACCACGATTATCGTCGGAATTTGTGGTCAGGAACTGCTATCGAGTGTACGCTACGCGTTAAGACCCACGCACAACAGCCGGGACCGAACGCGCCAAGAAAGTATCACCCATGTAGCGAGATACCGGACCCTTTCCCTTGCCTGCTTACAACTGCCCAGCAGTTCCCTTATACAAAAATATTTATCCCCTTTGTACAGAATTTCACTAGAAAATAGTTTATAGAGGCTGTAGATATATATTCTAAAGAAAATGCATTCTTTCCACTGTCTACAGCTTTTTGGCCGCTATTTTAGCGGTTCGCCTAACTCCCACTGGCTAAATTTCTCATCACCTGGAGACAAGTCGCCCGTTGAGGGCAGACCTAAGTTCTAGACTGTATAAACATACACCCCCCCCCCCATTTTGTTGCCGCTTTTAGTTGTTGCGAACTTTTAGAGAAGATACGACGCGAGTGGATAGGAATTTGAAAGAGTCGTAAAACGTGGAGAGGATTTCTATAGACTGCCTGAAATATATATATATTTCTTTTCTAAGGAGTTCGCTGTGCATTCTTTTAGTGGAGGACGTTGGTCCACTTGGTAATATTTTGAGTGAGTGACAAAAAAATGAAAGCCGTTTACAACTCCCTGTAACGCCGAATTAGAGCGCAGCTCTTGAGGAGGGGAAGGCGCGGAGGGGGGTTCACGTGACCTCGGGGGGGTGGGGGGTGGGGGGTCACGTGACCTCGGGGTGGTCACGTGACCTGGAGGCCACGTGACCTGCGGGGTCACTACGTGACACCAAAGGTCACGTGGCCAGGGGGTCACGTGACCTCGGGGGTCACGTGGCCTGGGAGGTCACGTGACCTGGGGAGTCACGTGGCCTTGGGGGTCACGTGACCCGGGGTCCCCTGACCTTGGGAAGGTCACGTGACCTTGAAGTCCGCGTGACGCCTGATACGCCGACGGCGACGCCAATGGCGACGCCGACGCCGCTCAAACTGAAACGGGCGCCTAATAGCTGCGCTCTAAAACGTATTTATCAAAGGAATGGATACATCGGAATCTCTCGATGGAAATCATCTATCATCCCGTCGTGACTTTCATCGACGGAAATCAAGTGAGTGCCGGACTATGTACTTTTTATGGTGACGGTTTTATGAACGCGATGGCTTCGAGCTTTCGTCGTGCCTGTACACATACCATCAGGCTTGTCGTTCTCATACACGACGATCCCATGCGGAGAGCAAGTCGTCCGCTTCTTGCTCAGAAGTTGCGGTGACGCCAGAACGACGCCGAGCTCTGATTGGTTTCGATTGGAAGGATAGTGGGGAGACCCCAAGTTAGCTAGCCTTGAGCTCTACCCACTATCCTTCCAATCAGAGCCAATCAGAGCTCGGCGTTCTGACGTCACCACAACCCCTGCAAAAAGACAGACGAACTTGCACCCCGCATGAGCATGCAGTCAGGCCGTTCATCCACCATGCAAGATACGCGGTGTTCGCTGCCAAAGTGAGGACAGAAGCGTCTGCGTACATGCCTCCATCATATGTTTCGAAGCTCGGCTTGCTTCACTCACATGCTGTCTTCATCATACAAGATCGCCACACAAGAAAGAAACACGCATCAGACGGTGTTCATAGACTGTCTTTTGTAAGATGTGTCAGCGGTGTAATGGCGACGTACGCCTCCAAAAACAGATCCTCGTCGATGGCCGGTTGCTCTCAGCCAGGTGGCGCAGGCGGTGTCCTCAGACTAGGTGCCTTCATACACACGCGCGCTTTTTGCTTGAGTGGTGACATCTCAGCCATTTTTACGCCCAATCGCTTTTTATGCATTTTGAAGTACGCGCAATCCGGTGTCAATCAGCTCGAGCGCGTAGCTTTGGCTAATGCAGAGACGCCATTTTAGCGCTAGGTCACGCACCGTGCGCGAGAGCGTCACGCGCTGAACATTCAGTGCAACAATGGATGTCTTCACTCTGAGACAGACAGACATGTGAGCACCCTGCTCAAGGACTAAAAGCCCCTCTATCCTGGGAAAAGTGGCGCCATTCATTGTTGTAGAAATGGCAGAGGCCCAGGTGCGCGCCGCCGCTAAAATTCATGGCGTCTGAAATCAGCTCAGTGCTGCGCTGTGCCACCATGATCTCCCCGAGGCTGCACGTTGCACGTGTCGTGCATCGACGCACCTTGCGCTACTTTTGAAACATGAAGGGGCTTTACTCAAGACGCGACCATGTAATGCTCGTGTTGTGCATAAGGTGGCGCTGCAGTGCTTGATTGTGCACACGCCACGGTCGTTTGCAAGCGTGTGTCAGCATATGCCTACGTGAGGTAGAGCGTACGAAAGAATAAAAAAAAGTTTACATAAAACACCAAAAAACTGCAGCACTCCTTTCAGGGTGTCGTGAAAAACAGTAAATGGTTTTCTTGTTGTTATTTTGTTCTTTTCGTCTTGTTTTCCGAACATTCGTATCAACCAGTGAAATTCTGGCACCAACTGGCGCCCGCAGTATCAGCGGAGAGGCGTGATTTTCGCACAACCGAAACGCGACCGAATAATATTAGTTTCCTCGCCAGAGGCGTTGCTCAAGCGAGCTACAGGCCCGAAGTCCCGGGGGTCCCCTTGCGCCTCCCGCCGGACGTCCATGCGAGTCATGTCCAATCTACGCCCACACTATAGCTCCAAAACGACGTAAAAAAAAGAGAGATCTGGTCCACGGGTTTTGCGCTGGGTAAACGTCAAGATCTGCCGAAAATAGGCTGGACAAAGCGCCCCTATAGTTTAATCTTCTGGCCAATGCACTCTGTGGGCCTGGGTTCCACTAGAGCGACATGCGAAAGACACCGCTCGGGTAACACATAAAACCCATCTTGGTAGTGTGTGTTGGAGGTTCAGGATGTAGCGGGATAAATAAGATCCTCACACAAAGCCCTCCCACTGGTGCCACTTTAGCGGAGCGAATGCTGGAGGAGAGGAGGCGGGGAGAGGGAAACCGCCAATCAAGCCGGGCAGATAGTTTCCTGAGAGGTGATTGTCCTGCGAGTTCGTTTATGAATCATTGTTCAGCTCGCTTGCTTTAAGCGTTATTAGCGTTTAAATAAATCGCAACTTCGGCTTTTCGCTATTGCGTCATCAAACTGACAAAAACAAAACAGCGTTTGCGAGCGGTGGAAATATATGGTGCTCGTATTACCGAATGATGACTCAGGCAGCACAAAATTTTTTAAACGTCTTCAAAAGAACAAACATAAAAATAACAATGTTTCAGCTTACCCCCACACGCAGCCAACTGCTTCAAGCTAATCAAGCAGCGTTAAAATGCTCCAAACCAAACTGGGCCTTTTTGTGTTTATGATTGGTGCGGCGAATTTACGAGTTGCCAAGTGACAGTGGACATCGGACACAAGACAATCAAAATTTTTTTCTGTTTTTTTTTAACATGTTTACTAAATTGTCGGGACGAAGAGAGGAACGCGGCGCCGCTTTTGAGTAATAAAATTTGGATTCGCAGCTCGGTTGGCGGACGTACAGTACGTGCTCTTTAAACCAATGCGGCCATAAAGAAAAGCCGGCCATGTATTGGATTCGCCGCCGTTGCAAATCACTAGGGGGGAGTCCATGGAAGAAAGAACATCGAGAACATCCCAGGCTTTTCTTGTTCACTTTGTGCCATCAAAAAAAAAAAAAAGAAAAGAAAGAAGAACGGGTATAACGATTCGGCTAGAATCACGCGTGTAACTACTGCATTCTTTGTAAAAGAAGTTTGCCCATTTTTTTACTTTAGTGCGGAGGACGCTTTCGCATGCGGGCATGTATGTAGTATCAAAAGAAACAGCAAGGACACATGGCGGACCAAGACGAAGAGCGGCTCTTTTGTTCCAAATGCCTCGATCTCTCCATACTGGACTCCAAGGGTTTTCCCATTCAGGGTTTAGATACATGCGAGCTGCCTGGCGCTTACGAGATATATGATTCTGGTGAAGGACTCGTTCGGACGTCAGAATTGTACAATGCATGACTGGGAGATTCACTTTGTAGAAGTTTCTGCGCTACAAATGATTCTACAACGACGGGCTTTCTTTCATTCAAATAACCTTTTTTTTTTTGTGCGTGTGAGACATTGAAAGCTATTGGAGTCTACGGATGTAATTTCCTGTTTTCGGTGTCTCGCTCCCTGACAGAATTGTGCGCACGAGTCGTCGGTATCCGAAGTTGTGCTGATGACCCGACAACTAGATAGTGCTTCTCGTTGGCGATTACTGACTATTCTTTTTTAAATTTTTCGCCAACATAAATGTTTTTTTTTTTTTTTAGCTGTGAACCATTTGCGAATTTGGACTTCGTGCATTGGCGGTTCTTTAGTCGTTAACTGCCCGCCCACTCCCGCCATTCGCTTGATCATAAATGCGGCGAATGAATCATGATTTATTCAAAGTTTTTTCATTGCCATCGAAAATGACAGTGGTGCTTGTTTTGATCGCGTACGCTCTTGGAGAGTGGACCACTAGAATTAGGCACGACGGTTGCAGTACAAAGCGACAAAGATCAAGAACCAGATTAAAAAACAAACAAACAAAAACACGTAAGTTTAAAAAGAGTATAGGTGGTTTTAACTTTAGTTATTACATGACTGCCATGCAAGGTTTTACAAATAATTAATTGTTTGGGAGAGAAAGGAGAGACAACAGTTCTTTTACAGTCCCAGAAAAGAACTCGACCTGTATAACTGCCGGCTTGCTGGCTGGTAGAGATGCTTAAAGGGTCTGTACAGCTGAGATCAGGCACTCGTGCCCGGTCGATATTTTTGTGTTTCTTCTTAATGTTATATGCTACACCTCAATGTATAAGGAAAAAAAGAGTAAAAAAAGTATTTATGCAGAAACTGAAAATCAAATCTGCTTCAGAGCGGCAACCCCCTTTTAACGTTCTGTCATTGTTGCCAAGTTTGACGACATTTAATAGACAAAGCACAAATGATAGAAAACGATTTTTTTTTGTATGAAAGGTGGTAGTATAGTGCAACAACAATTTCTACAATTATAGGAACTATATATCATGAGCTAAAAATGCACGAAAAGTGCAACTTCGACATTTTTACCTTAAATTTGTGATTTATTACCTCATAAAGTGTTTAACATATATCATTGGATTTTTTATATATATCGATCGGGCAGGCGCGCATGATGTTATCTAAACAGACATTAGAACGTCGTCCCATATAGACGTCTCAAGGAGCCATATTAATTTCACTCGGAAAACTTTCTGTGTGGACACACCAAAGAATAGCGAAGGAAAAAAGATATAAACGCAAATACTCCCGGCCCCACTTCATTATTGCTCTTACTTACATATTGGAGCTGGAGATCTGGCCGTCTTCATGTTAATACAACTCTCTGTTATTGCTGACGGCGGGATTTGTCTCTATAAACGTCCCGACCATCTTCAATCCAGTCCCCCGAAAGTCAAGCAGGTCATCCCCGAAGTCGGACCGCTTTGAGCGCTGCAAGCCAGCCCAACCAATCACGTGTTGTCAAACCACGTCGTCGCTGAGTTCATCGGCCTCATTAGCCAATCAAATGCCTAGAATGTTGGACGTTACCGTTCCCTACGGTCGGGTCAACCAATCGAACACCCAGGATGGCACATAGAAAAGCCGCTAGTGGGAATGGGGTGTCCATTTGGCCGCTCTTGGCTTTTGCGGTCCATCTTCAAACTAGACGCGAGGAACTGAGCAGCCATAAAGAGCGGAGAGGTTTCGTTGTTGGAAGCGAGCAGATATGATTTCTGCAAGTGTCGCGTCTCATGAAGGAAATGTTTAGGTTAGACTCGCGTTTAATTAGAAGGCCGCTAAGAAGAGGGAGGTAACAAAATGAACGGATATCGCTGTTATGACAAGGACGTAATGACGCGGCGTTTTCTCTTTATCTCCTGGATTCATCTTGCAGAAGCGGGGCGAGGATGGAGAGTGTTTTGATAAGATTACCAAAACGGTGGCCGGTCGAATAGGGGTAGAGGGGCAGAGAGTTTGTTTACGTAGCGGGTTATTAATGCTTAGGGATATCGCATATAAAACGACTGGTTCACTGTGAAAAAAAAAAGGCGCTTTTGCGTTTCTAGGGCGAAGCGCTGGACTATGGTTCTCCAATTCCCGGGTTCGAGTACCCGCCGAGGGTGACTCACAATCTCACGGAGGCTTATTGCCGGAAAAGGCGTTGTGTGACAGATATTTCGGTGGCACGTCAAAAAGATCCCCAGGTGGTCGGGGTTATTCATCAGTCCTTTGCTGGGGCGCGCCGGATGCCCTCTTGTTGGTTTGGCCCGTGAAGCTCCCAAATTTGACTTGAATTTTATAATCAAAAAGCCGATTTACTTTTTTAATTTTGTTTAATGTGCGGCCCGTGTATACACGAACTCAACTCTCCTACGTCACGCCGCGGTGGTGGCGCGTCGGGCGCACTTCCGGTCTGGGGCGGTGGGCAGAAGTCGCCGTGCAAGACATGCATTCCTGTGTTCTTTTGAGAGAAACCAGACAAAAACCTGCCTTCTCGTCTAAATGCTGCGACGGGGGCTGTACCAAGAAGAGAGTCTGCAAATGTTTGAAGATCAGTTTTCATGTGTTCCTGCCCACCTCCATTCGTCCGGGAACGTGGATAGTAGCCGTGAGCAGGGCAAACCAGACGCTGTCGAACTACGACGCTTGTGCGGACATCACTGTGTGGTCGCCAGATGTATTTGTTTTGTTCCAACATGAACGAGAGAAAACCGCCAAGTTGTCCGGACCACCCACGGGTTCAGTGCGTCTTCAACATTCACACGGCCGCCTGATCGTTCGAACTTTCGTCTGCTCTTTCAAACATTGTCTGCTCTTTTGTCGTCTGCTCGTTCAAACAAAAGCGGCCCGTAGACCAAACTTTGACCCGGTGATTGCAATAGCGAAGTAATTGCAGGCCTCAAAAAACTTAAGTAGGCTCTGGTGCAAACAGTGGATACAAGATGTTGATCAATGGTGCCAGCGGCCATCAAACGACTCGTTACGCTTGGTCAGTTCCTGCCTCCGATTTTCAGTATCGACGTCGATCATCGCCGCTACCTTCTACACCTTTAGCAACACAAGCGACGTCGCGACCGAAAAATAGCTAGAAGAATCTCATTATGGTTTTGGCGTCCATTCTGCGGCGTTCATGCGAATGAATCGCCGCACGTCAAATTATTTACGCAAAGTCTAGCGGCGTAACGAGCTTTGATAAATGCGCTGAGGCGATTAAAGTGGTACAGACATTGCGTATGAGGACGTAGAATCGACAATTCCAACGCGAAAAGGAGTATGCAGACTCACACAGACGCCGACAACGTGACATTCCAATGGTTTGTTGACGCGGGACGCGGTGCTTTTTGCCCGCACTTCATTGCGCATGCGTCTGAACTGTCGT
The DNA here is from genome assembly GCA_037355805.1 of Ixodes ricinus. Classification (NCBI taxonomy): domain Eukaryota; kingdom Metazoa; phylum Arthropoda; class Arachnida; order Ixodida; family Ixodidae; genus Ixodes; species Ixodes ricinus. The sequence goes on from JAZHYW010050106.1 coordinate 23,043, forward strand.
CTGCTCTTTCAAACTTGTCTGCTTTTTATCGTCAGCTCGTTCAAACGACAGCGGCCCTGTAAACCAAACGTTGACCCGGTAATTGCGATAAGAACTAGTGCAGGCTTCAAAACACTTTTGAAGGTTGGTTGGGGTACGTAGGCTAAGTGTAAACAAAAGATACAAGAAGATGTTGTTCATTGTTACCAGTGGCCATCAGCGACTTGTAATGCCCGATTCTACTTGCGGTTTTCAGTATCGACGTCCACCATTTCAGCTACGGTCCACGCTTTTGCAGCCCGAGCGACGTCGCGACTGAAAATAGCGAGCAGAATCTCATCGTGGGAGTCAGGCTGTAGCGCCCATTCTGCGGCGTCCACGTGAAATGAATCGCCGCTCGTCACATTATTCACGCAAAGTTTTGCCTCGTTAATTTTGCTGAAGCCGCTCAAGTAGTCGGACATTGTTAGGAGGACGTAGAATCAACAATTCGCAACGCGAAAAAGAGCACGGGGACTCCCACCGACGCCGACAACAACGCAATTCAATGGTTTGTTTATGGGCGACGGCGGGCTCTTGCCCACCGTCCACCGCGCATGCGCGGCGCCGGTGGCGTCCGCTAGGGGCGCTCCGGTTTGTTTGTAAACATGAGTTGGTGTATACTTCGTTTCAGCTCAAAGACCAGTCGTCCAGTTCGCGCCTCCTCCTCTCCCCCCCCCCCTGCGCCCCTGTCCACCGTGGCTCGTTTTTTCTCCCCAGGGTGAGGATGATGTTCTGCCTTGCAGAATCTCGTGTCTGGTCGTCGGTCTTTACGTCCAGACGCAGCCGGTTAATGGGAGCACCCAAGCAGCGTCAGAAATGCGAATCACGAGACCTGTTTTGATTTATGTTTGGTTCTGAGATGACACGACACGAATAGAAACAGGACGAACACCGCGATGATGCGCTTTTGACTATGTGTTACATGGTCCCACCCACTGATCTCTACTATAGGGGGCTGGATGGCGCATAGCTGCTCTCCGAGTCGGGCGCAAGTGAAGCCACCGGAAGTTCGATGCTTGTCCCGGAAGTTGGGCGTGCGCTGGCCTTCCTAGTGCATTCTGTCGATATTTTGGACCAGGCTTTTTTGTCTCTTTGATTGGGTTTTAATACTCCCCTTCTGGAATAAATCCCGAGAATGAGGCGTTTGAACTTGGGACATATTCACACTTGATAAACTAGAATCACAAAATATTTACTTTGAATGGCTTCCCTGATACTTCTCGGGTCCGCATGCGTTCTTACTGCGCAACAAGCTGGCTCTTTTGAGGGAACACGCGAAAATTCAGCGCCCTCGACGCTTTTCGAACCAGCACTCGGAAGGGTTACAAAGCCTGCCAAGCGCTCACTTCCGGGACAAGCGGCTTACTTCCGGCGGCTTCATACCTGTTTGCTCAATGCGCCATCCAGCCCCTCTAGTGGAGATCAGTGGTCCCACCAGCTCGCAGCATCGGCTGGCTAGGCCAGGACTTAAGGTGAAACGAAGTACGGAATGGAACCTTGAAACATTTCTGCAGTTGCCACATGGTCCGGATTTTAAAGTGAGTGAGAACAGGGTGACGCCAGTTTTTTGCTCTTCTTGGCTTAGCAGATTTAAAGCATTACTTTTTACTAAACACATTTCAACCGTTTATTGCCCAAATGAAATCAAGATTTACTTGGCTCTATGCGCATGCGGGGCGCGTCCGACATTCTGCTGATGCTAACTACTGCGCATCAACAGAACGCGTTCCATAGCCCAGTAGAGAAAGACGCCACCTCGTAGAAGGCAGTCATTGAGATGGTCTATAGTCGGGTGCACCATAAACACTGCAGGAGAGCTTCGCCACCAGTTCTTAGGATAAAAAAAGAAAGCCGTTTACAACTCCGTATAACATCGAATTAGAGCGCAGCTCTTGAGGAGGAGGAGGAGGGAAGGGTACTAAGGGCCGCGTATACCCCTCCTCCTCTCTTCTTCACCTACTCATCCTGCCTGTGACCTCACGGTTACAAGCCGGGAACGGGCGCCTAAGAACTGCGCTCTAAAACTGCCGCAGCGCTACGGAGTGCAAAGGAGTTATTACTATGGCGTCAATAAAAGGAAGAATAATTCACAAAGCACCGTTTATCGGGCAAAGCTTTTGGATGAAATGAGCGCTTTAATGAAGCTTTCTTTTTTGGACGGAGTCTTTTATGTCCTACAGTGCAATGACTGAATTCGTTTATTGCGAACAGAGCAGGAGGAACACCGTAAACTTGAATTGGATTTAAGTGTAATTGTATTATGAAGGTGCATCTTGCTTTCAGATCTATTGGCGATGTGTGCGATCGAAAGCGTCGCTGTGGTCGTCCTTCCACGATTGGCCGAATGCTGACTATGACGTCAGCAAAGGAGTTCTCATGGATGGAAATAAGAGGAACGTGAGGACTTCAATTTTGACGGTGTTGACAGTGTTGGTTGAAGAACGCTATGATTTCAAGCTTCCGCCATGCTAATTACAAACACCATCAAACTTGTTGTTCGCAAGGCAATGACGTCACGAAAGGTAACCGTACGAGGGCGCCACCGAAACATCTCGCCGCTAATAAAGAACGTTAGCGGGAGGGTGTGCACCGAACCATCTCCTGTGTCTTTTCGTTCTGTGTTTTATGTTCATGCGGTACTCATACGCGGGCATAACTTGGAAATTTTCTGTGCAAAGCAACAAACAAACAAAACAACAACATTAGGTGATCAGTCAAGGGCGCTTCATGGTAAACCATCGTCACAGAAGGTCTCGAATACTGAAATGGAGACACATGTATTGATCAGCTTGAACGTTACACGTGGGTTTGATTGTTGGAAACGTTTGATGGGACAACAGTGCCGGCTTCTGCTACGTTGTCTTATTTTAACGACAGCTACTTTCTTCTCAAGACCTGCATCGTCGGGTTATGGTCACTCCAGTCTCGTACACGGCATGCCCGAAAAAAAAGTAATCGATTACAAGTACACTCTGCTTAAAAAAGTATTAAACTAAATTACTCGTTTACTTGAGAAAAAAAGTAATTGACCGCGTTACTCTTCTGAAAGAAGTAACCCTTACCTTCCCAATCACTCAAGATCTTCAGAAACGACCACATTTTTCTGCCTTTACTAACGGGCCTTTCGTAATGTACTTTATTGGATTAGGATACCCGACCTATAAACAACTTGTCTTCTGAATCCTAATTTTCGGTAAACCGCGTACTCCTCTCGAAACTTGGTTCGAGTATTCCTTGGTAGGAAATTTGTACAAACAGCGGGCGTGATTGAAAGAGGGGGAAGGGAAAACATAGCGTGGTTACGAGTAATTTTAATACTTCAAAATAATCGCATTACTCGCACGATTACCTCGTTAACGCACGCATTCAGATGACGACAAAATTACTCCAAAAAGTGATGGATTACAGACAATCTGATTACTTGTAATTAGGTACCGTACAACTCTGTAATGGCGGCTTGCGAAAACGCAGCAGGGGGTGCCTAATCCCGAGCATCCATTATGGCTCCGCAGCCAATCAGATGGCGGCATCGACCGATAAGAACGCCAAGTAGTCATTCACAAACAGGGATTATAATGAACCACACCTTTCTTTTTTTTCCCTTTTTCTTAAAGCTCTCAGTAACCACTTAGTGTCCTTTCTTATTGACCAACACGCTGTTTGCAAACAATACAGCATTTGCCCACACATGTTGTGGGCATTGCGCTGGTGCAGAAACCAGATTCGCGCGAGGCGAGGAATTTGCGCATGCGCAGCGCCGAGAGCAGCGCCACCGCAGAGGTGTGACGTCAGAGAGTTGAGTTGGTCTATATACATGGCTTGCATTGACGTCATGTCAGCCGCCATTGCTCCGTACTATGTTCCAGTGCCCGTATACTTTCCGCGGCATACATTTCGCACCATCGAATCTGTTCCTCTCCGCAAGGCTTGCCAAGAAGGACAAATTCGATTTTGCGAAATGTATGTGCTGCGGATGAGCGCGGGCGAGAGTGCCCCTCGATGTCCCTCTGTTTAGGGTGATGCCATCGTTTGTGGTACCCGATGCCGGACAGCGCGCGCTCACGGGAAAAATACAAAGAAATCGCAGGGAAGCAAAATGTCGCTGTAAAGCACAGTCAACTCCACGAGCGCGTGCAGGGACACGCTCTTTCACGCGCTTAAGAACAAAAATAAAAATAAACGTTAGAAACAAAATGGCCAGATGTCATCACCCCAAGCAAAGCGCACATGAAGGCACCCTAGTACGGGCACAGGAGCGTAGTACGGAGCAATGGCGGCTGGTACGGTGCCTTATGACGTCACATGCAAGGCATGTATAGGTAGGGACGCTCAGTGTCTTTTTCAATGAGAAATTCAATTGAGTATCTGAGTGTCTTTTGTCATGAGAAACTGGATTTTGTATCTATATATAGAGACACAAGTGAGTTTCTCATAAGGAAAGACACCGAGCGTCCCTTCCTATAAGAAAGGACATTGGGTGTCTTATTCGCGACTCCAGCTAACTATAGGTGGCGCCACTCGATTTTCAAAATGGCGGTTATAGTGAGGGTATGAGATGCGTGCCGCTGCTGCGCCTGTATAGTCTGCTGGCATCACTGAGCGCCACAAATTATTTCTGGTAATACGAGGACGCTAGGGTGTTATGAGCGCAAGTCACCACTTTATCCTGAAAATAAAAACGGTGTTTAGCGTAATACTTACGCCAGGAGACACGTTTTAATTCTGGAGCGAAACCGAAACTAACCTCTATTTTGGGTTTAATGTCTCGATATAGGGCTTAATTTCGAATTCTTTCATAACTCAAGATGTGTCTCACATCGTAATTATTTTGTTAAAGAAGTTGTTCCCGGAAGCTTTATTTTGTGACATACATGTTCGATTCAGACACTTCAAAATATTTTGGAGATGTCATACACCTTAGAGGTAACATAGAATATTGTAGTTGTTGAAAAAATCAGTGCTGATATTTGTGCGCGCTGCCTTTTCTCGCTCAGATCATTGCCATGTGAAATAATGAACTGCGGGCCTTTTAATGGGTTTTGGGTATTTAGATGATTAATTGCTTTGAACATTATTCCCCGCACAACAATAACAGAATAAATCCAATTTTTTACCATATGTCCACAAAATGTATAAATTAATAAACGCTGTTCTCACTGCAACAACCCAAAGACGGAATACGGGTCAGACAGCTGAAGTCTGTGTGTTTTTTATAGCAACACGTGACGCATAGGACTATGTATTGCATCCAGTGTTTGACTGTTTGTCTATCTTGACAACGATGTCAGAGTTTGCATAAAAGAAAAACAAACATAAAATGATACCTTTCTGGAAAGACTATTATGGTTAAATGGCGTATTTTTGTAGTTCGTGGCGTTAATTGGAGGCATACATTGCCGTGATTTGTATTAGTAATAATAATATTGAAATTCAGATATTTGAATAGGCAATTTTTTAAGCTATATTTTTAAGCTCTAATATAATTTGTTGCTTATGCATCTAATTTCAAACGTGCGAACAATTATGACAATCAAAAGTCTGCTAATTATCATCCCTGGTGCCAAATGCAGCATTTTTAATTGCCAAGTCATAAAATAAAAACAGTCTAAAATCAATAAAAACATTCTCGCTAATGTGAGAAATCCATGTAAAAGTATTCAATTGTGGGTAAAGCATATTTTGTTATCAAAGTCGCAACTTTTGACAATCGGCAAGAGTTACAAAGTAGCCGCAAAAATGCATCCAGGCAAAATGCCCCCCTCCAAAAAAAAAAAAAAAAATAAATATATATATATTATATTTTTTTAATTAATAATCTTTTTAACATTGACTTACCTTCATTTCTACGGGCCGTTGTTTTGCCAATCTCAGCCTCTCCAGTTCGAAGGAACGCCTACCTACTTGCACGTCTGCTCACTGCTGCACTTTGCGTTGGCGTTGGAAGCCGGTGAAACAGTTGTAAGTTTCAGTATTGCGTATACGAGCGAACGCAAGCGCTGTGTGTTTGCTTCTATACGCAATACTAAAACTCTCTATACTTCGTTTCACTCTATGTTGTACCGCAGCGAAGGCTAGGAGCGCGAGCTCATAGCGTTGGCAGCCGCTCTTAAATCACTGAGCTTGTGCCGCCGAGATATGCACCTGGAGCAAGGAGCTCAGCGCTCGTAGCCTTTCCTGCGGTACATCATAAGGTGAAACAGAGTATAGTTAGGTAGAATCCCATACCGGCTGCAGCACCACGTTGGGACAGTGAAGACTGAGAGTGTTGTTTGCATTCGGAAATCTCATTTCGCGAGCCATGATCGCGCGGAGTTCCGCCGTTCCCGCTGAACAGGAGAATCGGGGACCCTCACTAGAGCGCTTCCCTTCTCCGCCGCGGGAGGGCGAGCAACGAGCTGGAGACGCGAATAAGAAAGAGGCAGTGAGGCGTTCTTCGCTATAAGAGAGGACATTGTGTGCCTTATAAGAAAGCACCGACTGCGTGACGGAACAGGGTTTTGGAAGCGAACGGCGGCGTACGGCAGCAGAAGTAGTGAAAAGGCTCCATTTTGTGCCCACGAAATGTGCCTGGTCACGCTGGATAGTTTTCGTTGCTCGTAAAAGAAAAGCGTCGATGGACTTTATAGTATGCACATCAGGGATTGCTGGTATACGTATACACATTCCAACACTTATCGCCCAGTAAAAAAAAAAAAGAAGATGCCGAAGTCAGTGGCGCGTGGATGCGTGCGCTTGTCTGATATTCCGCAGAAGGTTCAGAACGCGGTCCGCAACTCAGCAGATAAAAATACCATCGCACAGGAGACATTAATGAAGTGGTCTATAAGAAGCACTACAGCCGCAGTCGCACTACTCATACATGATGCAAATGATACGGGATTCGATGCAGACACTATGGCAGGATTGTCTGCGTGCGCGCGTCAAGCAGGTTCGAAGCCCGTTTTCTCCCTACATGTGTGTGCTTCGAAACATATCTGCGGACAGATTTTTGTATGACCGGTGTGACAGAACCGCCATGGAAGGGAAGAAACACGTCTGAGACACTGGTCTGCAGACTACCTTTTGTACGATTTATTAGAAGTCTGACCGTGGTATACGAGTGCACTTTTATCCAGGTAACTTTTTTTAACTAATGCACTCGCGTTCTAAACTGGCATCGAAAAAAAGCCCCGGAGGCCGTCAGCGCCATCTGGCGTGAGTCGGTGTTATTGCGTTGCGAGCAGTCGCTATAAAAAAAAAGAAAAGAAAGAAAAGAAGCACGTGCGGACACAGAACTGATTTGCAGTTTCGCGAAGGCAGGGTCTCGTCCCGTTAGGCCCCAAAAGGCGCCATCAGCTTGGGGTCTTGCTAACCGGAGCACGTCCAAAGGAGGCTTTGGCTGCCAAGGCGAGCGGCACGTCTAGGAAGCGGGAGCGAAAGCCGGCACGGAGAGCAGACGTCTCCCGCATGCGACCCAACTTCGTCTTCACGGGCTGGCCGCCATTCCAGAACTCGGTGTTATACCTACGGAGCACACGGATGAGCCCAGTAGACAGCAATGGAGGGCATCGTTCAACTGAACTGTTCGTGACAATCTCTGGGAAGTTTCCGCAATGTTTGTTCCTAGTCGTCACGCACACATACACACACAAAAAAAGAAAAAGCCACGAGAGAAACAACATGGGAAAAAAAAAGACCAGGATTGTCTAGGCTACCATACCGTATTGTTATAATCGTAGGATGAACCAGAGTAGACGCTACGAGCCATCAAAGTCAATCCCAGGTCACAGGAGTGACGTCACTTCGGGAAGGGCGGGATGTGTAGTCACGTGACAGATTCGCCGCGCTGGATTGGCTGGAATGGCTTGCATAGCGTCCGTTGTGGTCCATCGTATACGGTGAAAACGGAGTGGAGCTTCCCGGAGGAGCTCAGCAACGCGAAAAGAGATTTGGGCGCTGAAATGGGCAAGTCAGACACCGGGAAGAAGGAATGACTGCTAGGACGTGACGTAAACGCGCGGAATTGCTCGCAAGAAGGGAAAGGCAGGCAAGCAGGCAGGCGCGTGGTTCGGGAGTGCAACGACGGACGCAGCTGCGCTGGACTATTGTTCTGCGCGGTTGCCGCCGTCTCAGGAGGACCGCCGACTAAGGCCGTGATGATATAACAAAGGGGTCGTCACGTTGACGCACCCATGCATATGCTTCCTTGACTTGCACCATGTTGAACGTAGGGTTGCTACGAGTCGTCTCGCCAAAGGGGATGGAAAGGAATGGAAAGGGGGAGGGATGGAGGATGATGCCCAACTTGTTTTTCTTAGTTGACATGTTCGAGCGGGCGGACAATAGTAGTCGAATATATAAGTCGACGTGGTTCTGTACATTATAACATTTTAAAACAACCATTATTTTTTTTACGGACACTGGAAGTGTACACGAAACCCCGATAAACAGTCTGGCCCGCAACAAGTAAAATTGACGCCAATTGGGTGTATTTCACAGTCTTGTACACGTTACTAAAAAAAGTAATCGATTACAATTACTATTACTCTTGGCTAAAAAGTATTCGATTAGATTACTTGATTACTCGACGGCAAAAGTAATTGGACATTACTTAAAGAAGTAATCGTTACTTTTCCGATTACTTTATTGTGTGAAGCACACATCTTTAGCGCTCATAACAATGAACTACTTCCAACCTATATTTCACATTTGCACAAGTATTGAAGAAGAAAAACTGGCTCCCTCTTTGTGGTCGTTGCACCTTCACAAGCGGACACAATCATCGAATTCGTTTGAAGACGTTTAGTGATTTGGGCGTTCGCCAGTGTGTGTGTGTGGGGTGGGGGTTGGGGGGGGGGGGGCGGAGAGGGTTCTAGATCTTGTTAAGCTTGGAGCGAGGGTTGTCGCTCAAAGTTTGCGTCGCTCATTTCATTATTCACATGTGGATGAGCTCGCATGTTATACAAAAGAGCAGCAGCTCCAGGATTTGAAACGGATCATGTGTAGTATCCATTAGCGGAAGAGATCGCCTCGACCACTTCTCAACTCGAAACATTGCTTGTCACAAAGACCACGTAGGGGAAATGGGGAAATATTTCAACGGCCTTTGTTATATTTTGCATCCGCTTTAGGCATTCTTCGGTTCTGGTTCTCCTACGGGCTGCGAGTAGGTACCCTAAGCAGGATTTTTTTATTTTTTTTTTTATTTCTGTGTGTGTCAGCGTGAGGGGGCTAGTTTGAACAGAAGGACTCACAAAGCTACATTCTGCTTCCTCAAACTTCACCCTGAATGGCCTTTGTCATGCACTGTGGCTTCCCTGGGGCTTCCCACTCCCAGTCCCAGCTCGAAAAAAAAAAACGGACATTCAACAGAAACTGTACATAGAAAGAGATTGACCTCGTTTCCTACACCTCCGCAATAATCTTTCTTTTTTCCGCTCGAAAAAAAAAGCAATTTTATTTTTGTCATTTCATAAAAAAAGAGGCGTGTGCCGGGGGGGGGGGGGGGGGGGGGGGGGTCCCGTGGAAAAATTGTAACGGTTACAAGTAATTTTATTACTTCAAAAAGTAATCAGATTACTCTTGTGATTACTGCCTAATAAAAGTAATCAACTGATTACAAAATTACTCCAAAAAGTAATCGATTACAAGTAATTTGATTACTTGTAATGCGTACGGTACAAGTCTGGTATTTCATTTCTTTTCTTTTATTTACCTCAAAGGCGTCTTCTTGAGGGTGCATCACATAAAACAAGGGGGTAGAAAAAATACTATTATAGAAAAAAACAACATCAACATGATGATAATGCAGGTAATGCAAATGTGCAAGCGAGCTGGACAAGATCTAGAATTAGAGAGGCCTCTGGTTTGATCCCAGGACCAGGCGAAATTTTCCGTCACTTACCAGTAACCCAGTTGTGTTTGAAAATTTGTGTTTGTCCTTTGTCCCCCGTGTTCCCCTTCTCCAGAAATTATTATCGTTGTATATAAGCATGACAACATTGTGGGGCTACTGAATACCAAAGTAAGAAAAAGAAAATTATTAACCTGACCACAGTGTACTAACTAATATGTTTCAACTTGACTTAGAAATAAACATAAATTGAGTCTGATACAAATTTCCATGTCTCAAAATATTTATGGCGTCATCCACGCAGCTTCGCCAAGTCTTTGTATGATTATCTCGCTGGAACTCTCATACGTTGGCCGAATTAGTACTTAAGTTTTAAACGCATTGATAAAAAAAAAAGAATGACCAACTAATAAATTGCAAGTCATTGAAAATTATCAAAATCGCAACACCTTTTTCACCCTCAAAAAATGCAACAAGGCGTGAAGTTGGGCTAGTTGGTTCATAATGCAAACTTTTGAAACAGCGCTAAAAATACAAGAGACAAGAACGAGAAATGTTTCAAAGTTTGCATTATGGCAGCGTCGTGTCCGTCCATTTCTCGTTCTTGTCTCTTGTATTTTTAGCGCTGTTTCAAAGTTTTCAAAAATGCAAAGTAGTTGTTACTTAGCTGCCAATATGGCAGTGTCCTTGTAAAACGTTACGAGTTACGGTAATATTTTAATGCGCTGAATTCCAGACAATGGTGTTACTTTCAGCGCATCACAATAAAAAATCAACATGTCTCACGAGCTACTCTTTTGTGAAATTAGTCTCGTGCTCTTCAAACAACAATATCACTCGGAGCTCTAAGGCTCATCTGCATGAGCATGAGCTCTAAAGCTCGTTCAATTATATGAATTATAGTCTACTATAAAATACAAAATTATCTGCCATATTACCGCCCAGACAATATAATCTTATTACTTTACACGTCAAAGAATCTCCAGTATTACTGATAAGGCGTTACTTTTCAAAAAGTCGCAATCCTTGTAGAGCGCTGTAGAGCAAACAGTCGTACTACGTATTACTTTACAAACAGTCGTATTACTTGTAACGCGTCCTGTCGCGACTCACACTATTGCTAGGCGACAGTTAACTTCACGACACAAAGTGACTCCAGACAAGTGAAAAAAAGAAATTAAGAAACATTGCCAGCTACTTGCACATACCATCCCCGAAAGTTCCGATGGAGAAGGCCCCCCCCTTCCCAGAATCCGCTCTTCGTCCTAAGCCCCTGATTAAGAGACTGAAAGAAGCATCAAGCATTACCGAGGAGGGCGAACTACGAACAATCTTCATTGGGAGGCACTGTCGAGTATGCATTAGCTAGAGATTAGAGATTACGCAACTATTCCTCACCCTTTTCCCTTTCGTGGCTTTTAGATCAGAGTCATCCTGGCGGGACTTGTACCTTGTAACTTGTAACTTGTGAGCCGTCCAGTGCACGCGCGAGATTGGACAAGCACGGTTATTGAATCCGCGCTAGCATATATGGATTAAGCGACCGTGTCGTGTCGTTTTAGTGCTTTTTTTTGTGGCCAAGATATGCAAATTGGATAATTGTCTCGTGTGTATGTTTAGGCAGCGGGAAGTTGGCCTTATTTGGTGCCTGTGTCTCTACTGTAGAGCAGATATTTCGCCAGTGCAGTACCATATTGCTAGCCTACGCCCTTTAAAGGGCCACCGAAAAAAAAAGTTTTTTTTAATTAGTTTTATTGGGACACGCTTGTCATAAAATAAATTTTACGCAAAAAACAATTTTTTTTTGAACAATATTGATGGCGCAAGATGCGATTTAGTCTGTAGTCACCTCCTTTCAATTGTTTTCCCTCTCGGCATTTCGGGTGCGTGGAGGAGAGGTGGGTCGGATTGGCCATAATGTTAAGGAGGAAGTGTATGACCACCTCGTTGAGGTGGAAAGAGTGTATGACCATTCCATGACGTCATAAATTTTGCGCACAGAATTTAAAATAAATCTCGCGCCGTCAATATTGCTCTAAACATTTCTTTCGCGTAAAATATATTTTTTGGCACGCGTGTGTCCCAAATAAACTGCTTAAACAAAAAAAGAAAAAACGGTTTTTCTTCTTTTTATTGTTTTTTTAAAGGTGCATTACGCCATAGTGATACGGAACCGCACGCTGGTGTGGTGCTCATTCGAATCGAAACGGGCAAGGGTGGGGATGCGCGGCGAGAAGTTTAGGCGTCGCCGCCTGATGAAATTTGTTTCACAACCCCGAGTGAGGATACTTCTACTTCCTCTGCTGGGTGCAAGCACGTGCAGTGCCAAACTTCTGTGCACTAGGAAAATGAAAACATAACCGCGTGGGTAGCACGTGCTTTAAGAGGGGCTTTATAGCGAGGACAACAGAAGCGCCCCTAGCGAGATTCCCACCGCGAATAGAATCCCTGGACTCTGCAGCTCGAGATTTCAATCCACGTTCGCTCTAAGTGGCGGTAGCTCACGTGTACAAAAAAAAGTAAACAACTAATAATGCTATTAAAAAAAATTACTATAGCATATTGAAGCCCCACCACACACAACTTATTGTATTGGGTTCGAGGGGGGGGGGCGCCCATGACAAAATACTGTAGGAAGGGGAGGGGGAGAGGAGGTCCCAGCAAATGGAAGATTTCGGAGGGGGGGGCACGGGCCTCATGCCCCCCTCCCCTGGCTACGTGCTTGACGTACAAGTCTTAGATGACTACTCCATCACCATCTATTGGTTCAAAATCACAATAAGTGAGGGCACGCGGTTCCACGTTAGGGCGAAACTAGGTATATAATAAATTAGTAATCTATAAATATTTTATAATACATATTACAACCCCTCCCCCCCCCCTCTTTATCACTTTTCTAGACACCACTACCAGCGTTCCCTTTGATAAAATACGCATGCCCGTTAGCCGTGATGCCACTGCTTTTATGCCATACAAAAAACAGCCTGCTAATACTGTCCGAGGCGTGTGCCATCCTTGTGTGATGCGTCCCATTGGTCATACAAAAACTGTCTGAAAACACGTTTGAAGCATGCATGTGTGTGAAACGAACGTTCTCCGAAGTTCCACCATGCTTGAGGCTTGTCCATAGATTATTCTGTCATCGTGCCTGCAGTGGACATCGTGTCCTTAGTATGATGTATGAGTGGTGTGATCAAAGTCGTAGACTCGGCCAATTCCAAAGAGCAAACGCCGTGTTATCAGACGTGCTTGCTGCCAGTCGGTGGCACTGAAGCCTCGTAGAGGTCGCCAGCAAGGATTGTTTTTGTTACGTCTGCGATCAAACGTGGTTCAACGTCCGTCTAGCGAAATTCGTCGGAGACTCGGCCCAGCCAAACACATGGGAAGGATCAAGATGCGTGGTTGGACGAGTTGCTGCACGACAAGAATAAACATAACGGCGTCAAAATGACGCGGACAAACGGGGCGCGAATAGCGCTGCGTCTGTGCGTCTATATATCACAGGCCCTTGTCTCCTTCTTTGCACCGCTCTATTTATTCTCAGACTGGAAGGAAGATAGACCCATCCCTCGAGATCAAAACGAGCGACGACAGACTGCACGGTTCGAGACCCTTGACCGTCAGGTCCACGACAGCACTTCCCGAACCGTGGAGACATCCTGCCCGTCCAGTCTTTTGCGTATGTCAGGAGTCCCGTCTCCGCTCGACTGACTGTTTACCAATATCCTTCGGGGCCCTGTTAATTTCCGCTAGCAAACAAGACACCGAATTCCCGCCGCCATTTTTTTTACGCGCGCGTGTGTGTGTGTGTGTGTGTGTGTGTGTGTGTGTGTGTTTGTGTGTGTGTGCAGCTGCGCAGTCGTGGGAGCAGCACGCTAAGGGACGCTGCAGAGATCCGTCGATTTTGCGCGCGTGTAATTCTCTTGCCGTAGCTTTTCGTTTTATATCTAGATGAGAAACGAGGGGAGGCTGAGCGCCGCCAAGTGTACTTTTGTTGGCCCTGCGTTCGTGCCTTCGATTCCTGCGCGGAAATTGATGCTCGAATAGGCGCGCAAATTGCAGTGCCACAAATCTGGTCGCGCACAGGCTCGTTGTCGTCAAGCGTCCGAGGCCGTCGAATTACCAATTCCTCCTCCTTTGCCCTCGTGCGCGGCGAGACGGCGCTGCCTACGTTGGGAGGCTACATGAAGCCGATCGAAGAGAGAGAGTGTCTATCTCAAACCATGTGAGCGTTTGCAATTTGATGACCGACGCCTACCGCGGAGTTTGGTCGCAAGTGCGCATGCGCAGCGTTTTCGCGTTGCAAGGAGGAATGCGGGAGCAAAGGCGGAGACGTTGGCAGACGATCAACGCTTTCGTCACTTCCTCGCAGCTCGTGTTACAAATGGGGCCAGTAAACCGGTGAACTTGCGCGTTGAAGCAAAAGATATGATGAGCGTCGACGATCGCAGCGGCGAGCGACGATGCGTCGGCGTTACAGCTGGCTGTGAGTCGACAAAGTCGCGCTGGGCTCCTTATCTACTATCCACTCTGCATCTCGAGCATTCGACCTAGAATGTTCGTTAGATGAGCTAGGGCGAGACTGACTAGGCAAGGCCGTTCTGAACTCCTTATCTTTTACACTCAGGGATAAGAGTAAACTCGAATTTTCTAGAAGCACGGAGATGCGTTCCTTGTTAATCATGCACTCTTGGGGCGTACTTAAAACTAAAGATCAGTAGTATTGTTTTTCTTTTCTCAGTTTGATGATTACAAGGCAAGTACGGAACACACACCTATATTGCGAGCCTAAAAAACGAAGTTTGGGGTCTCGAAACGTTCATGTTAGAGTAAAAATAATTGATCTTCCATTACAATGCGCGTCAACTGCCAAATGAGCAAGAGGGAACGACGGTGATCTATTCTCGGTATATGTTTAGCAGATTTCCATGCGTGCGATGATTTTCGTCAGGCTGTATTCCGTGTCGCACGCAAATACAATTCGTTCTCGTAAACCTGATTAGTTTTACTAGACTTGCCATGTTCCAAAAGAATGCGAAAATAAAATCGTATTATTCTGCAGACAATTCAAACTGTTGCAGACGGCATACTTCAATCATTCCGTGTACGTTCGTCAAGCGTTCGTCGTCTGCAACAGGAATCTCGAGACGTCTCGAGGACCGGAACTTGCCGTCGCCAAATATTTCAGACGCATAATATAAACAACGTGACTGACAAGGACGAAGTACGACGAAGGAAGACTGGACGACACGAGCGCTCGTGTCGTCTAGTCTCTATTCGTCCTTGTCAGTCGCATTGTTTATATTGTGTATTCGTACCAAGTAGCCCAGCTATCCGTTCTGTTTTCAGGGGTTTACTACGGTTGATCGAATGCCATTTCATCAAAGCACGTTTTAGAGAATGGGCACGTTTTATCGAAGCACGGTTTCGAGAAAGCAGAGCCTCAGTTTAAAGAAACGCCGTTTATCGAAAAGGGGACGCTTTTTATAAAAAGGCTTTCCTACTTCTCGCGTGTATCACTGGTGCGCGTTGCCCCCCGCTGCGCTCCCGCCGCTTTGCGGCGGCAGTCTGCGGCGGCTCATTACAAAAATGTTAACTCACCTGATTTACCCGTGCACGCCGCTTCGCGGCGGCCGAGATTCGCTAAAAGGAGGCTCACCGCCATTTTCTCTACACTGGGTTCTCTATAAAGAGATTCGATAAACTGGGGTCGGTAAAACGGCGTTAGCTAAAACGAGCTTCTCTAAACCGCATGCCTCCGGTTTTCAGGAACAGACGATTCTCGACAAACGTCTGTCGTGGTAAGTGTGAAATCTAGGCTTCCTTTATCTATTATTTTTAGACGATTAAATTCCGCTCCGGATTTTGACCCATCGTTTTTTCGGAGCGAAATTTAGACCTATGTATTTGTCCATAACAACGCCTTTGACAACGGTTAGTTTGGAGCGGTGATGTCACTCTAAACGGGGTAAATTACGTAAAACAAATATGGCTTCGGGAACGAGAAAATCGAAATAGCAGTGTTGGTGGGGTCACTAGCACGTTAACACCTTGATTTAAACAGCAGACATTGCAAATTATGTTTTTTTTAAAATTATTGTAACACTATACACCGACTCATGTTTACAAACAAACCGGAGGGCTCCTAGCGGACGCCACCGGCACCGCGCATGCGCGATGGGGTGTGGGCAAGAAGCTCGCCGTCGCCCATAAACAAACCATTGAAATGCGATCTTGTCGGCGTCGGTGTGAGTCCCCTTGCCCTTTTTCGCGTTCGAATTGTTGATTCTACGTCTTCCTGGCAATGTCTGACTACTTGAGCGGCCTCAGCGAAATTACCGGGGCTCGTTACATCGCAAAACTTCGCGTGAATAATGTGACATGCGGCGATTCATTCCGCGTGGACGCCGCAGAATGTACAATATAGCCTTGGAATGTCACGCTAAAGCCTAATTTTCACAGTCAGATTTCGCGACGTCGCTCGGGCTGCAAAAGCGTGAGCCATAGCTGAGATGGTCGACGTCGATACTGAAAATCTCAAGCAGAATCGGACCAAGTGAATCAGGCATAACAAGTCGGTGGAGGCCACTGCTAACAATGATCAACATCTCCTTGTATCTACTGTTTACATCGAGCCTGCTTACCAACCCTCAAACTTAAGTCTTTTGAGGCCAGCACTTACTTCTTATCGCAAGTACCGGGCCAACATTTGGTCTACGGCTGGTGGTGTCATCTGAAAGAGCATACGACAAGCAGAAACGTTTAAAAGAGCAGACGACAGTTCGAACAATCAGGCGGCCGTTTGAACTTGAAGACGCACTGAACGTAGTCCGCAGGAGGTTCGTAGAACTTGACGGTTTTCCGGCGTTCATATTGGAACAAAACAAATAAATCTGATGACCACAAGTATCCGTGAATTCAACCCAAAGTACTTCCCGCCGAAGCAATCGTGGTCCGACGGCGTCTGGTTTTTCCTTTTACCGCACATATCCACGTTCTCAAACGAACCGAGCACATGAAAACTGACCTTCAAATCTTTCTCGACTCTTTTGGTACAGCCCCAGTCCCGGCATTTTGACGAGAAGGCAGGTTTATGTCTGGTTCCTT
This sequence comes from Ixodes ricinus, assembly GCA_037355805.1. Lineage (NCBI taxonomy): Eukaryota > Metazoa > Arthropoda > Arachnida > Ixodida > Ixodidae > Ixodes > Ixodes ricinus. The sequence goes on from JAZHYW010050106.1 coordinate 40,003, forward strand.
TCAAAACAACGCAGGAATACACGCCTCACATGGGGACTTCCGCCCACAGCCCCAGACCTGAAGTGCGCCTGACGCGCCACCACCGCGCCGTGACGTAAGAGTCGAGTTTGTGTATAAAGTTCGGCGGGGTTACAGCAAACTTCCTTTATGCAACGCAGCGTCTTCGATAGCAGAAAAAGGAAAGGAAGAAGATGCAAGCTTCAAAGAGGGAAAGTTTAAGGGATCGCCGCATTCTTTGGGAACATTCTTCCGACGGATTCTCCATCATGCACTCGTGCGTATCAGCAGCTCTTTAGTTTGGTTCACCCGTGCAGAATGACCCAGCACCGGAATTCTCTTTATTTTCATCGGTGGCGGTGCTTGTCAAGCAAGCAGTATATAAATATATACAGGGAGTGTTTTTTTTTTAAGCTTAACAGAATTAAAAAAGAAAGCCATGAAAGCTCGATTAATGCGGACTGAACAGCAGGTGAGTTGTACGGCCAGGAGGACATAGTATATTCGGCTAATCGTAACAATCAGTCGGCTAATTAGTTAAAACTCGTTACTTAACTTTTAATTAATGAAAATACATATAGTTTCAATTAGAAACTTGCTCAGCGTCATCAAAAACCACTAAATCAGTCATTTTCAGGAAGACTTTCAGCGCATGAGAAGCGTAGTAGTGCACTAAAATTACCACTCGTGGAGCAGGTACAAGGCTAGCGGTTGCGGTAAGACGGCCGCGCAATTTTCCCGTCTCTTGTCTAGCCCAGCCTTGTACCTGTTCCACGAGTGGTAACTTTGGTGCACTACTACGCTTCTCACCCGTTCAAAGTCTTTCTGAAAATTACTGATTTAGTGGTTTTCGATGACGCTGAGCACGTTTCTAATTGGAACTATATGTCTATTTTTATTAATTAAAAAGTTAAATAACGATTTTTAACTAATTAGCCGTTACGAATAACCCCCTATACTATTTCCACCTGGTCGTATAACTCACCTGCGCAGGACGCATTATTCTAGCTTTCATGGTTTTTAAAAAAATATGTTAAGCTAAAAAACATAAAACCCTGTATATATATATATATATATATATATATATATATATATATATATATATATATATATATATATATATATATATATATATATATATGTTTACTCAGCTAATAAAAAAAATCAAAATATAAGTTACTGCGCTTGTTCTTGCTCCAGCTGAGGCAGGTTCCATTGTCGGATCGGCGTTATGACGGAAACAAAATATATATCGCAAACAGCCTGCCAGAGTAAGTACACAGGATATAAAGTTTTTGCTCATACCCTGTTTCATGTGGACCGCGAGGCGGGAACGTTCTCGAGCTCGCACAACTAAAAAAGTAGAAAAAAAAAGAAAAACGTTATTTTTATGGAGGTTTATTCAGCAATGACTCAGCGGAAAGGCACTTTTTCAATGCTGGGTAGCACTGTATTTATCCTGATGTTGAGCCAATTCAGCAATGATTCAGAGTTAGTTTTAGCGCTATGTAAGTACCCCTGTGTTTTCTCCGGGTTTTAGAGCACGCGCTTTGCTTTGACAGGGTGTTCTTTGCGCACGCCATCGTGCCTGATGATCTGAAATGAGAACAAGTCACAAGGACTACAAGCACTCTGACGCATCGGCATCGTAGCTTTGGGACATAAGAGGGCGCCATCGTAACCACTCATCATTGTTTTCCTCTCACCTCTATCTTTTTTCTTAAATTCACGCCACATTCGAAACCAATAACAAATCAAAGCCTTGTTATACTCTAAAAAGAGGAGAACTTGACTTAGTCCCTCCGGGGAACAAGTGCTTTGCCACAACCATTAGTCTTATGGGGGACTAACGGGACGGAAGCAACTTTCACGCACCTCCCGTTACTCCCTCAAAGCTGGACTCCGAGGACTAACCTTTGCATCCTAGCATTTAGACCCCTGGGACTAAAGGTTGCGTCCTTGCATTTAGACCCTTGAAACTAAATTTCGCGCCCTTGAATTTAGACCCCTTAGACTATACGTCGCGCTCTTGCATTTAGACTTCCAAAACTAAAAGTTAATCTGTTACATTTGGTCCCGAGCTACTAACTTTTGAACCCTAGCTTCTAGTCCGCTTGGACTAAAAGTTGTACACCACAAATTGCGCACAACTGAAGAAACAAGCCTCGCGCAAGTTTACTGGTTGCCTTAGTGTACTGCATTATCAGAAGCAAAATGAAGTCAAACGTAGCTTTATTGCCTCGTAGGTACATCACATTAAAGGTTGACTGAAGTCGAATTTTCTTAGCGGCAGAATCCACGCTAAGGCCGAATTCCAAAGGGTGCACTTGCGTCGACGATGAATTAGACACTGCGACGACTGTTCAAACCCGTCATGGTCCAGGCACCGTCCGGCAGCTTATTGCCTGTTCGCGAGAGATTTTAATTATCACTAACATTGGCAGTGTGAAATACCCGATCGCCCGACAAACGTATGAACCATAACAGTCATAATAAAATAACAAGTAGGCTGCGTAAGTGTTTCAACAGTTCACAGAAAACATGCAATCCACTATTACGCGCTAATTTACACAATGTACCAAAACATACCTTTGATAAGAACAGTTTCTCGCTACCACCGCTATGGGATTCTTTTCGGATTCTGGTTGGCCAAGAGAGCATGCCAAGCCCCCTATCTGCGTCTGGTGCACGCCCTGGCTCTGCCCGCGCCTCCCATTGACCAAACTCTCTGTATACACGGCTCTG
>JAZHYW010050107.1:0-22760 GCA_037355805.1 Ixodes ricinus
AGTGGGTAGAACTAAAGCTATAGCTGCCTTTGTCTCCATTGCAGGCTTTCAATGCGTTTGAATGCGTTCCCAGTGTTGCCAACCTTTTTTTGCGGGCGCCGCTAAATTGAGATTAGAAAGTCACTAAACAGTCGCTAGATTCGCCAGGAAGTTGCTAAAATATTCGCTGAATTCCCAAAAGCTTATTAAACCCTTTTAAAGTAAGTGAATTTCAAATAATCATATCTCAGGTATTTTGTGTTTCTCTGTCAGCCGGTGCTTCTCGAGATCAGAGTACTTGGTCCCAAGTTCACACCTGCAATATTTGCACTCGGGCAGCTTTTGTCCCACATTTCTTGGTCTTGCAAACCAGCCAGTTGCACAGCATAGGATCCTTGAGCCATTCATCTCTGAATTTCTGGCTGTACTTCACTTTCGGCATCTCAGGATCGAAACGCGAACCGAAGCTCTAGAATCCGAAACGATGCAGCGAGGCTAGCGAGGCGGCTGCGCTCTTGGCTGGCGATAGCAACGTTTGGCGGAGAGCACGTAGGTACGTGGGCGCGGGAGAGATGGTCTGCAGTGCTGACAGTATTGACATTTCCTTTTTAAGCGCGCCGCTAAGTTGAGCATTTATCCAAAGCAAACTCGGCTAGAGAAGCAAAAGGGTTTAGCCCGCGACACGGTGGCCCACGAGCATCTCTGAAAATTGTTCAAAATAACAAGATTACGGCTGAACACCGAGTCGCTAAAAAAGTCGCTAGCCGCTAAATTAAGAAAAATCCGTCGCTAAATGTATAGAAAATCGCTAGATCTAGCGACAAAATTGCTAAAATGGCAACACTGTGCGTTCCGCGTTCTGACACGTTCAACTGGTCGTTCTGTCGTCCCCGCTCTCTCTCTCTTTTTCTACTCTCCCTCAGTTTTTCGGCGCGTTGGCTAGGCCCGCAGCCAACGGTCTGTGACGGCCTCTGCGCTCGCTTCATTGACACTTGCCTGGGAGAAATTATGGAGCGAGCTTTGCTCAAGTCAAGCATCGCAGAGCGTCAAGCTTTAACATGCAAATTAGACCACAACACAAAAAATAAAAAAACACGAAGAAAGAAGCTTGTCTAGACTTTAAGACGTGGGTGAGTTGCTGCCACCCAAAGGGATGTAGGAAGTTGTTACTGGATGGATTAACGTTGAAAGTCCGAACGGATGGATAGAGAGAAAAAAAAATGAGATAGCTTTTATTTATTTTGTTATGAGGTTCTTTTTTTACAATTAATGATTACTCTCGCTTGGAAGGAACATAAATGAACAAAGCAAGAAGTGAGGCGTACCGATAATTTAATTAAAACTTTCTGCGCAAGCTAACGATGCGAGAAAAATAAAAACTGCTAATATAAACAAATATGAGAGGCAAAAGAAGAAAAAATACAAAAAAAACCCTTTCGCGATCTAAAGCTTCGGGAGAAAATTAGCCCCCTTGGTTTATTTATGATTGACATAACAGGTTAAAAATTAATAGTGGGATTCTGGCCTCATCAGAAAATTAAAGCCTTGAAAAGGTTTTTTGTCTCTGCACAATCAGAACCTTTTCTTGTGTTTTTAGATCGAGCGAACTGCGTAATCTATTGCTCTCGTCGAGCGAGAACATTTTTACAAACCTTATTCAGTTTTCGTAAACAAATTTATAGAACAATTTAGTGATCGCCCACAAGTTCATAGTCATAAAAATCATCACGGCCGAACCCCCCCCCCCCCCCCCCGAACTCTTGGATACATTAGACGAAACCTAAACTCTGCTCCATTTCATCTAAAAAAGATGACATACGAAACTTTCGTAAGGTCCAAAAACGGGGTATGCGGTATCAGTTTGAAACTCTCATCAAGTCTACCTCATTAAGGACCTCGAATCGATTCAGAGCAGGGCTACAAGATTCATTCTGTCTTCACACCTCCAACGCATCCGCCCTAAAAAGCCAACTAAATCTTTTACCATTGCAAATTCGCCGCAAAATAACTCGTCTTTCTTTTTTTGACAAAATCGACTACTATTGCCCTAAGTCCTGCAACGCCGCACAAGATCCTTTCCTCTGGTCATCTGGCCGACTCAGCAATTCCCGAACAATCGTCCGTTCATCTGGCAGCGCAAACGCATCTAACCATTCCTATCTCCAGGCGATCCTTGACTGAAACGACCTGCCCCTCTCCATCGTATCCCTTAAAAACCCTAAAAGCCGACAGATGGCGTACCCCGCATTGAGGGAGCTCCGGCCGATTCGGGCAGACGATTCCGCAAAAGAATCCGAAACGGCCGGCGCTCCTCGGCGCGGCGTACGCCATCTGTCGGCAGCACTTCTTCCTACTCGTGCATCGTCTGCAAAGTGGCGGCGTAGATTGCCCTGAGCATTTCGCTGTGTTTTTTCTTTTAAACAAAGTAAGTTCAGTTCGTTAGATATTTTTTTTTCACTGCAAACTTCCACCACCTGTTTGCATCTATGCAGCAAATCGCAGCACAAAACGTTCAGAAACGGATTTTTGCGGGCCGTTTAAAGTGCCTTAAATGCGTTAGTTTACTTGCTGTAGAAGTGGCGGAAATTGAAATGAGCGTTTATTTCCTCTCCTCATAGCCGGAAGATGCGGTAACGTGATCTGATGCCGGCCGCACATATGGCTGTGCATTTTCGGTTCATCAAAAAGGTAAACAACATTAATGAGAGTACGTCAAACAGATAAAAAAAATTGCTATAACCAATTTTATTTTAATCTTATTTCTTTTCATGAGATTTATACAAAAACGGCAAGTTAGAAGGCGCGCAACCTGGCTTTGCTTGTTTCTTTTCGCTTTTTCGGTATTGTTTCTGTGTGCCAATGATTGTCGTAATTATTTCGAGTCTTCTTTGATCGTAAAAAAGCATGGCCGCTACCAGGAAATAAAGAACACTTCATCAAGTTAAAGCTGCAGTCACTCTGCTTATACATCATAAAAAAGACAATACAAAAATAAAAAAAGGAAAGAAAGAAACCAGCCCTGAAATTGGCGAAAGAAGCCAGAGAGGAAGTTATTACGGTCTCCGGAATGAAATATGACATGGAGGATAAGTGAAGAGAGTGGGTCGTGTTCCAGTAATTAAGTTGCGGGCCCGATCTCATATCTTTCTAACCTGTGGGTTGTCAACCTCTCATCTGTCATTGTGCACGTATCCGTCGGACAATATGAGCTTCAACGATCGGATCTGATCTTTTGCCACTCCTGCGGTCCCCCATAGCTATTATTATCTTTCTCTCTCTTTTTTTTATCTCTCTCTGTCAGGGCATTCAGAAACTGGAGTCACTTATAGGGTAAAAACGGCAGGACGATATCGAAAGTAAAAAAAGTGTATGGCGAATTGCAAGGCAATAGACCATATGCGAAACTGCTTAGTTGTTTGGCAGCATGTGCAGGCGGCCATCTTAGTAGCGTCAAGTATCGAGTTTCGGTTTCTCAGCATTTGCAGGGCATGGACCCTCCGCCACTAAGTGCGATTCGGAAACTTTATTGTTTTCTGACTTCCGATCACCCAACGTGGAACAAACGTTTAAGGATACCAACAAACGTTTAAGGATACCCGAGTTTCCAGACGACAGACGCCAACATTCATGGCGCTCTTCATCAGATAATTTAACGCGTACTACACTTGATGGTTGTTTCTAGAACGAAGCGATGCCACCGCTAAATCGGGCCGATAAATTTGGCGATCTTCCTGAGCCTTCCATACCCTGGAGCTCCTCTCCCCAGCGCGCACAGGTGGTCCAGCTCCTCCTCGCCTACCCATCTGGTCACGCGACCTCTCCGTTAACCATTCAACATCGAGCACTTCACTCCTCTCCCACCCGTCGACAAATCGCTGTCGACCCTCGCGGCCACGCTCTTGTCCAGGCTTCACGATGTGCCGACGTCTCGCAGCGGTTTCACAACGAGCGGGACGCTGGCACGCCGCGTCGCCAAGACGGACTCGCGGCGACTGTCGTTCAGCTTCGGCGTGTTTGCCGTTTGGGGACGGGTAGGGGATCCACTGAGGATGACGTCATTCACAGGCCTTGTCTTCTAGGTGGTACTGGTCGCTCACGTTGTTATTGATTGGTACCGACGTTTACATAGATTATTGCTATGTTCTTAGCGAACGTTTACTATTACTTGTGTAGTGAAATTAAAGGAATATATTTTACGATGCGTAGTTTTGGTAGTACTGTACAGGTATTTGCTTAGATTTCGCGGATTGTCAAGTACAGTTTCAGCTTATCATTTTCCGACGAACGACGTTCTTTGAGTGCACCTTCCTTTATATTTTTAGTCTAAACAGTTTGGTAAACTAGTTTGTTATACGCTTTTCAGAAGTCCATTTAGCAATATTAATGGTCGCCATTGCTTGGACATAAAGCGCGTGATTGAATCCAGAGTTTACGCGGAACGCTGACGTCACACTCGCAGTGACTTGACAAGGCTGTCCAGAGAATACAAGAAGAAGTTTACTAGTATTTATATCCACTCATATTTAATTTGCTGCGCAATAAACACAAACGAATAGTAAAAAAAAAAAGAAGTGTTTTCCGAGAAGATCGATTTTAAATATTTAAACCTTTTGAGGGTTTAACAAGTTCGGAACGTGATATAGTCAGTTTCCTAACTATCACCGACACAAACAATAAACCACCAGATAGTTTATGCTTACAGCTACGCAATTATAGTTGTTTTGATATTATAGTTATAGGCGAAGAAACTGTTCAAGCGATAAATGCATACATCTTGACAGCGTAGAAAATAGCTTGTTTCGCCGCCTGAAAGACTTTCGGTATGTTCATGGAGCAACATACACGTGACGTTAGTTTTATTATCGCTTACGCGCCTGTTCAGATAACGCCCCGGGTTATGTTTCATCACCTCATGAAGTTGCAGACGTCTTCGCGGATTATTTTAGCAAACGTTTCTCTTACAATCTGCGATCTTTTCAACCAGGGGACAGGGAGCTGATTTGTCACGATCTTTTGAGTTTAATAAGAGTGGTCTTTCTTGATATTGCTGAGGCGTTAAGAAAGTTAAACCCACAAGTTTCTTTCTGGCGTCGATGGTGTACCCGACTTTGTTATCCAACATTTGCGGTGAGTTATTCATTTCTATTTTGAAACACATTTAATAGGTCTTCAGTTATGGCGATTCTTCTTCGATCTGGAAAAAAAAGCATTTGTTGTTCCTATCTTAAGATGCAGTTTAATTTTATTTGTCAAAAGCATTCAACAAAATGAGTCACGCGTTGCTTTTGCGCAAATTGCATCTTTATGGTGTCGATCAAATAGTGTTCGGGTCGCTGACAGTTATTCTAAAGAGTCTTTTTTTCAATATCAGACGTACCCCAGGGATCAATTCTGAGTCCTTTATTGTTTTCAATTTTCATAAATGATATAGCGTCATGCGCAAAAAACGCTGACCTGCTTTTATTTGCTGACGACGTCATATTGTTCTAAGAGTGTTCATTGCCCTTTAGATAGTGATTTGATACACCATGAGGTGTCTAATAGAACACAGCGATAAAAACAGAATCAGTTATTCCTTAATCCTTTAAAAACAAAAGTGATATATCTGTGCAGACGCCGTGAGATCATTAATGACTACTTATTATCTTGAGGGAAAACCGACTGAACGAGTGTCATTTGTAAAGGATCTTAGTGTGCTCACTGACTGTTGATTAACTTTTAAAAATCATGTATCTTTTGTTCTCGGCTCTGCAATGAAAGTTCTAGAAGTTATATCGTGTTTTACCAAGCATTTTAAAAAGCCCCATTGTTTAATACATATTTTTAATTCCGTAGTGGTTTCAAGGCTTGAATTTGCTTCTGTGATTTGGAATTCAGTATTTGTAACTCAGGTTTTGATCATAGAACGTGTGCAAAAAAGATTTGTTCGAATTGTTTATGATAGATGGATTGGACGACGCGTGTATTATGATTATGAATGCTTACTAACTAGATTTTCGCTGAAGCTTTTATCCCACAGAAGAACTGTCCATGACCTGGTATTCCTGCATAAGATCATTAATGGTGCTATTGATTCTTCATGGCTTATTAGTAAATTCTATTTTCATGCTCCTTTTCGCGCTGCGAGGCAGTTCACCTGTTGTGATATTTGTTCACCATGCAGTGGGTCACTTCTTTCTCATTTACAGACATTATACAACAGCACTGTGCAACCTGAAGTTGATATCAGCACACCCCTTTCTACATATCGCTGTCAGTTGGACGAACGTTTTGCCACCTCATAGCGCGTCAGTGTATATGCATATTTATTCTTAATATGAGTAGGATTATTGTTCAAGAATTTCCATTTGTACGACTTGGTGCACTTAAGAGAAGGCCGTCTGGCCATTTTAGGGCACCCGAAAAATAAAGATCATTATAATGATTAATATAGTTCATAACGATATGTTTTGTACAGCAATTCAAATCTGAGATCGAAATTGCTGTGGGTGTCAAGATTGTGAGTTTGTAACAAAATAACAGTAATATATAAAGTAAGCCGTTACCTTATAAAAATATTAATAATACAATCCCTGCTACGCAAAAATAACAAAAGTCAATTCGGGCGAGGAAGTAAGATCAAAGTGCATCTGAGGATATCATACATTCTCAAATTCAGAACCGACTCGCCCAGCAGTCAGCACTTTTCGAATTCAGCGGTTTATCTTTTCAAGAAACGAATCTTAAGATTGTTATTTTGTATGAAATACGAGTCTGTTTTTCTTCTGAGGGCAGTTTTGTTTATTGAAAGAACTGAGCTATCACACACAACATCAATAAAACAGATCTTACAATCGAGTTTGGCCGAGTTCGAATGAAACGTCCCGTAGAATAATATATTTGTTCTGCTAGAAATGCGTCCGAGATGAACTCTCCTGGAATATCGCAGAGCGGTGCAGACGTGGACGAAACTGCTCTTGTTTCATCCGCTTTTAATACTTTCTCCTTATATGATCGGTTTCGTTTCAGTTTTGTTTGTATTTAAACTCGTCGACGTCGCATCTACAACAGGACGCTGCGGAGCCTGCCACCCGCATTTCCGCGATAAATATTTGCCGGATCTCAGTTTCAAGGCGCGTCAAGTTCAGTCATTGTTTTGCATACTCTTTACTTTGGCACGAAAGGGAAAGGTGTCTCCTGTTGTCTTTATTTTTTCCTTCTTTTTTCTTTCTCAGCTCTTGTAGTATTTCTCTGAGGCTTGAGGCTCGTGGTCGCTTTGCCGTTGTTTGGTCGCGTGAATCCCAAGCTCGTTCGCTTTACGCATGCAAATAACGGGCGTGTTGTGCTACTCCTATCGGGGAGAGCTCATTCCACTGTGGTTATTTTAACTTGAATACAAAGCAGAGCCGGCGTATTAAAAGCAAGAACAACCACAACATGAACAAAGAAAAACAACAACACCAAAACAACAAAAACAAAACAAGAAAAACAACAACAAAACAACGACAGCAGCAAACAAACAAACAAACAAACATACAAACGATGAAGTTAAAATGTAGAAGGACATTTCAGATGTTGTTTACTAAAGACGAATTTTGTGTGTTTCGGTGGTTAACGTGTGAACGCACTCCCGACTCTAATATTTCCACATTTTCTTTTTTGAGGTAAGAGTTATTTAGATGTTTGCATGCTGCACGAGTCGGTTCCTGTATACTTGACACGGGTAGAACCTTGAATGCCTCTGGGCCTTAGCAACAAGCGTGGAGGAGGCCCTATTTTCGGAACTGGAAAACGAGACTCGAAGTTTCTCGCGAGACGAATATAAAACCGCGCAATAAGAGGCATTTATAAAATTTTATTTCGCGCGGCAAAATTTCGCATCGGAACACAGGATCAAAGGAACCATCCGGGAGCGCCGCTTCCTGAGTCTCTAATGGCGTTAGTTATCTCGGTTCGACGGATTTTCGGTGCCATGGGGAGAAGATCCAACCGTCGCGCTCCTAAGACGAAGTTGAAAACTAAACCTATGGGGACAACTATTCAACGCAAACGTCGCGCTAGGCGTGCAGTTAGAGAACAGCGTACTATGGGCCTTTTGCGTTTCCCAGGGGCGCTGCGAAAAGAGACTCGTTAGGACCTGTTTTGGGAAGTACAATCTTGAGTGTCTCAAACTGCCACGCATGTTGAGGCATACCTGCTCTGCTGCTCTGGTGCGGAGCGTGAGATCCCGAGGAAAATACGAAAAAACCAGGAAAATTCGAACGCCGTCGAAGCGCCGGTTAAAGCCATAAGACGCTGAGAGCGTAAGCCAAGAGACGCCGTTTCATGCGTTCCCAAAAAGAAAAAGAAAGAAAAAAATGAGAGACGTTTACAATTATCCGTAATGCCGAAATAGAGCGTAGCTCTTGAGGAGGAGGGGGGGAGCAGTACGGAGCGGAGGGTATGCCCCTGCTCCCTCTCCGTACCCTCCCCTCCTCCTCTCTGCTCCCCTCCCCTCTAGCGGAAAATTTTCGCTAAATTAAGCGAAAATATCCCGGCTAAATTTAGCAAGAAATTTACCAACATTTTCCCGCTAAATATAGAGGGAAATATAGCAAAATTTTCCCGCTAAGTTTAACGCAGAAACTGAATTGGTGTCGAGGTCACGTGACGTCAATTCCCGCGTTAAATTTAGCGGAAAAATTGTTTCGCTAAGTTTAGCGGAAATTATTTTAAGCTAACTTTAGCAGAAAACTTCTTTCGCCAAATGTAGCGAACATTTTTTCCGCCCAATTTAGCGGGAAAGTTTTATCCTCGTGACGTCACACGTGACGTCACGTGTGAAGTCATTATGAGAAACGTCCCATAAAGCAACGCGAGCTTACGCCGACGCCGACGCCGACGCCGACGCCGCTCAACCTGGAAACGGCCGCCTAAGAGCTACGCTCTAAAAGCTTCGGGATGCCAGTGATTCCGACGTCACCACGCAGAGATCACAGATGCGTACCTTAGCGGTGGTGGCATGCATCTGGCACTTTTGATTATCTTACGGCGTTGAATCTAGCTGATTTCGGACGTCCGAAGGTGTTTTCCCGTTCTTCAGCACTACACAGAAAGATAAAAGCTCAGCGAGGGTGCCAAAATTACTGTGAAGCCCGTTCAGGTGCGGGCATTGCGAGCCACTTTTCGGAGGCTGAGCAATGTATACCACGTAAACGTCATCATCGACATCTTTTTTCTTTTTTTTTGGGGGGGGGGGGATTGTGTTGTTATCTGTTGGAGTAAAACAACACTGTTTTCTTAAACCCGGTGGTTTAATCACGTGGCCAATATGTCGCGTTGTTTCGGCAGCGCAGCTCATATGTACCCGTTTCCGGCTTGAGCGGCTTCGTCAGTCGCCGTCACCGTCGGCGTAACCGCGCGGTGCATTATGGGACGTTTCAGTAATGACGTAACACGTGACGTCACGCGTGACGTCACGAGGGTCACAAGTGACGTCACGATGGTCACGAGTGACTCCACGATGATCACGAGATGACGCCACGAGGGAGAGAGGAGGAGGAGGAGGCATACCCGCTTCTCCCTTCCCGCCCCTCTCCTCCTCAAGAGCTGCACTCTAATTCGGCATTAAAGGGAATTATAAAGGTCTTTAATTATTTTGTTTTTGTTGAAAGAATACTTTTTATGACAGCAGTTCACAATAAAAGAGAGCTAATCTCCTGCGCTAGGGACTAAGACTCTTAAACATTCATCGTGCATTAGTGGTTACGTGAATATACGCCTGTATATAAATAAGAGCAAGAATGTGAACAATGTCCCGTTGTAAAACAAGCTCTCACTCCGTTCTGCTATGCTACGTTTTTTACTACCGTTCTAAGCGCGAACTGTGAAGGCCAGCGATCGTAAGAACTGGCACCAAGGGCATACACCCACTCAACACGACGCCAGAACAGATATTCGAGAATAAAGTGGGATCCTCTCTTCATCGTAATCATAATAATCTTTATTTAGCTCAGTAGAGCCGCGGCACCGCCGAAAGGCAACAGCCATGGAGGCCAGCGTCACCGCGACTGGTAATTGTCATTAGACAGTTTTAGTGGATCGTATGCGCAACGACTGCGTTGCTAGCGGGAGCTCGTGCCCTCATTTCGAGCATGGATTGAGCACGCACCCGCCAGGCCCGCAATTCTTAGCGTACGCTCTACTAAAACTCTCTATTATGGGGTGATATGTACGATGGGAGGATGACGCGGTATTCTGGTCATCGCAAGCATTGTTGCCCGAGCCTCGAAGGTTCCGGGAAAGGTCAAAGCGAGTAAGCCAGCGAGCCGATGTGATCTTCCGCGGGCAATTCAAATGGAAAAGCCTTGGCTGTGTGGTGGTGTCATCGTCGGTGTCATCGCTCACTTCATTCAAGAGGAGAGGGTCAAGCGACCGTGCTTCAGTAAAGGCAGCGTGCTTTAGGAGGTGGCTCAGACAGAGCAACACATTTCTGCACCAGTGCAGGCTGGTGCGGGTAAATCAAACATACCCCCTACAGGGGAAAGACAAGTACTTACAGATGCTTACAGGCCTCTATCATTCGGCTGATAGGCAGCAGCAGCAACAAAAAATATGATGATGTTATTGCTCGCAATCTCCCTATCAAAATGAAAAAAAAACCCAAAAAGACAAGTGTTATTTTTTCCGTTTGCAAGATAAAGCCAGCAAACACAATTTACTAAACTACAACAAGAAAATGAATGCATCGCTGACAATTACGCGGTTCACGCAATTAAACTCCCATGTTTCGGAAAACAGTGTTGTTTCTTTTCCCGAAAGTTGGCGCTAAAGGACAAAAAAAAAAAAAAAGAGAAACGAAGAATCCAAAACGATGATGACGATGATGACGGTCACGTGGTACACATTGCCCAGCTTTCGAAAATTGCCTCCCCAGTCGGTTGAGCTTGTACATATCCAAGCCCAAAATGAGGGCGCCACAGTTTGTTCAGAGCTTCAACGCAAGAGGTCCGTGCAAGGTTCCAAAATGGCGGCACCGATATGGGTGAATTTGAGTGACACGGCGCGGAGCTAGGGACAACAACGACAACACGTATAATTTGTTTCTGTTTCTGACGCGGCGCTTGGCTTACCCGGCCGAACGCTGCGTTAGCGTTGTGTTGGTGCTCTAGTACATTCAGCGAAGCACCGATTTAACACATCACGGGACTCAGACGATCGGTGGCTCAGCACTCGTGTCCATGGGTGCTTGCAGAACCTTTTTCCAGGGGACAGGGGGGGGGGGGTTAAACTTTGTGAAGTCGCCGATACTCTCGATGCTGATTGGCTAAGCCCGGTATGACCTTACGCATGACGTCACACCCAAGCTTGACGCTGGATTGGTTGATTTTTTAAACCACGATTATCGTTGGAATTTGTATTCCAGGAACTGCTTATCGAGTGTACATGCCACGCGTTAAGACCCACGCACAACAGCCAGGACCGAACGCGCCAAGAAAGTATCACCCATGTAGCGAGATACCGCACCCTTTCACGCGCAACACAACTGCCCAGCAGTTCCCTTATACAAAAATATTTATCGCCTTTGTACAGAATTTCACTAGAAAATAGTTTATAGAGGCTGTAGATATATTCTAAAGAAAATGCATACTTTCCACTGTCTATAGCTTTTCGGCCGCTTTTTAGCGGTTATGGCAGCACTGGCTAAATTTCTCATCTACACCTGGGAGACAAGTCGCCCGTTGAGGCAGACTAAGTTCTAGGCTGTATAAACATACACACACCCCAAATTTTGTTGCCGCTTTTTTGTTGTTGTTGCAGACTTTTAGAGAAAGATACGACGCGAGTGGATAGGAATTTGAAAGAGTCGTTAAAACGTGGAGAGGATTTCTATAGACTGCCTGAAATATACATATATATATTTTTCTAAGGGTTTGCTGTGCATTCTTCTAGTGGAATGTTAGTCCCTTAGTCATATTTTGAGTGAGTGACAAAAAAATTAAAGCCGTTTACAACTTCCTGTAACGCCGAATTAGAGCGCAGCTCTTGAGGAGGGGGGAAGGCGCGGAGGGGGGGTTCACGTGACCTCGGGGCGGTCACGTGACCTTGGAGGTCACGTGACCTGGAGGGCCACGTGACCTGGGGGGTCACGTGACCTGCGGGGTCACGTGACCTCGAAGGGAGTCACGTGGCCGGGGGGTCACGTGACCTTGGGGGGTTCTTGCTCAGAAGTTGCGGTGACGTCAGAACGACGCCGAGCTCTGATTGGTTTCGATTGGAAGGATAGTGGGTAGACCCCAAGGTAGCTAGCCTTGAGCTCTACCCACCATCCTTCCAATCAGAGCCACTCAGAGCCCGGCGTCGTTCTGACGTCACCAGAATCCCTGCAAAAGAAGCAGACAAACTTGCACCCCGCATAGGCATGATGCAGTCAGGCTGCTCATTCATCGTGCAAAGATACGCGGTGTTTGCTGCCGAAGTGATGATAGAAGCATCTGCGTACATGCATCAAGCATATGTTCGAGGCACGCTTGCTTCATTCCACATGTATGCTTCGTCATACAAGATCGTCATACATGAAAAAAAACACGCCTCAGACCGTGTCCGCAGACTGTCTTTTGTAAGATGTGTCAGCGGTGTGATGGCGACGTACGCCACCGAAAACGACTTGTCGTCGACAGCCCGTTGCTCTCGGCCAGGTGGCGCGAGCGCGTCCTCGAGTCGCGACCATGTAATGCTCGTATTGTGCATAAGGTGACGCTGCAGTGTGTGATTGTGCCTAGGCCAAGATCATTTACAAGCGTGTGTCAGCATCTGTCTACGTGCGGTAACAGAGCGTACGGAAGAACAAAACAAAACAAAAAGTCTAAATAAACAACAGTAAAGTGCACCTCGCGCTTTGAGTGTGTCGTCGAAAACGGCAAGAATGCTTTTCTTGTTGTTATTTTGTTCGTTTCTTGTTTTTTTGAATATTTGTATCAACCAATGCAATTCTGGCACCAATTGGCGCCCGCGAGCGATGTGAGATAGCGTAATGACGCACAACCGAAACCTGACCGAATAATATTAGATTTTGCTCGCCAGAGGGCGTTGCTCAAACTTGAGAACTTGAGAGCAGCTAAACGTGGGAATACGTAAGCTGAGGGACATGTCTGAGAATGTGCACGTGGTTGTGTGCACCATTCCAGAAGTTCGGGGAGCAGTCCTGGGTAACGGAGAGGAGGGTTGTCGAAGCCAACAAGAGTAATTAAGGGTATGAGTCGGCAGCTTCGGTACGACGTAATGGAGAGTAAACAGGGAAGTGTACGAGGCTGGCTCCCGCCCTTTTGCAGATGGCATTCACTACAGTGAGGCCACGGGTTACAGGGTGGGGGATAGGATGGGCCGCACGTTGACTGCTTTTTTGGGGGGACCGAGGGCCCTGGGGACACTGAAGTAACTGAAAACCCAACAAAGTCAGGAGAGGCACCCAGGGTTAAAAATAGGAGAAAACGTAAGAACAGGCATAAACAAACAGCACAATCAGACATTGGATATATTAACATGCAGGGTGGTAGAAATAGGCTAAAATGGGAAGAGGTAGAGGAGCAACTAATGGTGAATTCCGCTCGCAGATCTCGAGCGCTCCAAAAGCGCTCCATTTGGAGCGCGCATATTCCGCTCGCAGATCTGGCTCGAGCTGGTCATCTTCCGCTCGCAGATCTCTAGCAGCGCCCGCTCCACGGAGCGCCCCAAATCCCGCCGAACTTGCTCTGCGGGATTTCACAGATCTCTCCGGAAATACGGGAAGTACAGAGCGCTCTACGTCATTTCCTAGGCAGTGCGCATGCGCGGCGCGGCGAAGTTGGCGGGTCGGCGGGGCCACGGTCGGGTCGTCGAGTTGGATCTGTTCGGGTGCGTCGGTTGTTTACGCGGGATTGTGACGGCTCGAACGCTTCTACCTCGCGTAGATCGGGGATACAAAGCCGGGACTGTGGAGCGTGGTAAATCGTAAGCGCTGACATCTGTGATCGTGAGAGGAAGAACGAGAAAAAGAACGACAGAAAAGCCGGATGCAGACGCAAGGTTAGGCCTGTTCATTCTGCAGCCAATGATTGTTTACCTTTCTACACTGCATTCCGCCGGCGTTTTCCCGTGCAATAAAGCAGGAAGAGATTAGTCAACGACCGTGCAAGTGATAGTTTGTTATTTCTGTGTTTATTAAAGTCGTACCCAAAATCTGAACTCCACCGCTGGCAATCGCTGTCCGTGCCCCGCCGCTTCGAGGCGGCCGAAAGGTATGTGACGGTGCCGAACGCGGACGTCTTCGTTATTTGCGACATGGGCGCCGTGGTGTACGTATAATGTCGCCCGGCTTGTGTCGCGTGTTATTTCTGCGTCGGAAAGATCAGTCGGCTGAGGCGTTGGTGGGCTTGTCAAGTTCGAGCAGCGGCCATTTTGAACGGCGGAAGGGGAAGCGGTGGGGAGGGGTGTGGGGAGGCCGCTCCAAAAATGCGAGTTTATCTTCCCCTCGTCGATTTGGAGCGGGTCCCACGGAGCGGAATTTCGCCTCCCTCGCGGATTTTGGAAAGCGCTCCGGATCTACGAGTGGAATTCACCATAAGAAAGGAGGATTTAGTGGTATATGGGTTCGTGGAAACACATCTTAGAGACATGGAGCAGCCACCTTGCAACCCTGACTATGTGTGGGAAGAATGCAACAGAATGGAGGGAACGAGGAAGGAGGTGGAATTGGAGCATTTATTAAGAAGAACATGAACTTTCAAAGGATCAGAAAGGAGTGCGCCGAACATTTGTGGCTTAAAGGAAAAGTTGCTGGGGAGTCTACAGTCCTTGGATTTGTTTACTTATGGACAGGGACAGGTGCTAAAGAGGAAAACAGAAAAATGATTGATTGCATATCAAGAGACATTAGTAAGCTAGGGGAAGGCTCTGAAATTATTATTATGGGAGACATGAATGCCCATATCGAGGGTCTGGATGGATATACGGACTCAACTGGAAGCTTATTACTAGAACTGGTGGAAAAGCATGACTTAGTTTTATGTAATACCAGTCAGAAGTGTGACGGGCACATAACGTGGGAAACTGGCAATCTACATTCAACTATAGATTACGTACTCATGTCACACAAAATATATGGTAAGTTACAAGTAATGAAAATAGATGAAGAAGGTTCCAAAAGTCTTGGTAGTGATCACAAACGTATTAAGCTGAATTTTGCCAGAGAAGTAAATGCTGAACCTACACAACATAATTCAAAGCAAACTTTCTGCAGCGACAAAGAGTTGGAAATAGTTGCTGAAAGAATAGAGGAAGCAGTTTCAGGGCAACGGTATACAGATTGGACCTATGAGAGCCTAACTAGACTTTTTGTTCTGGAACTAGACAAAGTTAAGAGTAAACGAAAAGGGAAGCAAGGACATAGACCAAAAAGCTGGTGGGACAAAGAAGTGAAGCAAGCATTACAAAAACGTCAGGAAGCCTCTAGAGAACACAGGTATTCCAAGCGTAGTGGGGAGTCAGAAACGGAAGTAAAAAGAAGATGGGACACTTTTATAACATGTCGCCGAGAGGCATCCAGTTTAATCAATGCGAAAATTCAGAGAAAGGGTGTAGAATGGATGAGTAATGTAAGCAAGAAAGATAGAAACGCAGCCAAGAAGTTTTGGGAGCACTTGAACTCACTCGGTGAAACGACGCAAGCTAGACAGAGGTTCATACTCTCGGATCAGGGAGATCAATTAGAGGGAGATGATGCGATACGATATATAGGAGCAGTGATGGAGGAGAAATTTCGGGAACAGGTACATGTGGAAGATACGAGAACCGAAGGAAGTAACAGTCCAGCTTGTGACATCGCGGATTTTGGACAAAGAGAATGGGAAAAGGCGGAACGAAGAGTCCCTAGTGGCACGTCAACAGGCACAGATGGTATCCCAATCAAGCTGGTGAAGAATTTGGGTCCTAAATCTAAGGCAAAACTAAGGGAGGTAGTGAGCACTATGATAACAAAAGGAAATATTCCAGATGCATGGAGGCTTAGTAGGATGAGTATGATATATAAGGGAAAGGGAGATAAGTCTGATATTAGGAATTATCGTCCCATAACCGTGACACCAGTTATTTACAGGTTGGTAATGCAGATTATAAAGAACCGACTGGAGGAATGGGTAGATTGTGAGGGCATACTGGGCGAGTTACAGAACGGGTTTCGGAAACAAAGAAGGTTGGAGGACAATATATTTTCTCTAACACAGTGTATAGAAATAGCGCAAAAAGAAAACAGACAGCTCTGGCTGGCGTTTCTGGATATCAAGGGTGCCTATGACAATGTGAACCAAAGGAATCTGTGGGACATAGTGGAGAGCTTAAACCTAGATGAAGGACTAACAGCAATATTGAGGAACATTTACAAAGATAATAAGGTGATTATAACATGGGAAGGAAAGGCAACAGGGGAAATAGAGATAGGACGAGGCCTTAGGCAGGGGTGCCCGTTATCGCCTTTGCTGTTTATGTTGTATCTGAGAGGATTGGAGGATAGACTAGAGAAGAGTGGGCTTGGATTCGACCTTTCGTACAGTAAGCTAGGCCAAAAAATTCAGCAATCCTTACCGGGATTGATGTATGCAGATGATATCGTACTAATGGCTAACAACAGGATAGATTTACAGGAATTAATGAGCATCTGTGGTAGGGAAGGGGAGGAATTAGGTTTAGAATTCAGTAGTGAAAAATCAGCAGTCATGATTTTTAACAATGATGAAGTTGAGAGGCTGAAGATACAGAATATTACAGTGGAGAGAGCTAGTAAATACAAGTATCTAGGAGTATGGATATGTGATGGTGCAGCATATCTCAGTGAGCATGAAAAGTATATAATAGGTAAGGGCAACAGAAATGCAGCTGTAATGAAAAATAGAGCACTTTGGAATTATAACAGGTATGAGGTGGTGAGAGAGATTTGGAAAGGGGTCATGGTGCCTGGTTTAACTTTTGGAAACGCAGTGCTATGCATGAAATCCGAAGTGCATGCAAGACTAGAAATAAAACAGCGCGGAGTAGGTAGGCTGGCTTTGGGGGCACATTGCAAAACGCCAAACCAGGGAGTGCAAGGAGACATGGGATGGGCGTCATTTGAGGGCAGGGAAGCTGCGAGCAAGATAGAATTTGAGGATCGGTTGAGGCAAATGGATGGGGAGCAATGGGCACGAAAGGTTTTCAGCTTTTTATACATGAGGAGTATAGACACAAAGTGGAGACAGCGCACTAGGAAATTAAGAGGAAAGTTTTTAGGCTATAGTGGGGTTACGGAAGAGCAGGTCTCCGTTAAGAAGAAAGTTAAGGCCACAGAAAGAGATCGGTGGCTAGAGGGAATGCAGACAAAGAGGGCTCTGGAAAGCTATAGATTAAACAAAACAGTTATTGCCAAAGAAAGCATTTATGATAATTCTAGGGGAAGCTCATTGTTGTTTGAGGCAAGGACAGGTGTTTTGCGAACCAGAACATACAGAGCGAAGTACCAGGAAATGGATACAGTGTGCGCTGCTTGTGGAGAGGTGGACGAGACGGCTGAGCACTTGATACTCTACTGTAAAGGGCTTCACCCTATGCCTACCGAAGACAACATAGATTTAATAAAGTCATTGGGTTTTAGAGACAGCGAAGGAAAAGTGGATTACAAGACAGTAGAGATTACCAAGCAAAGATTAAGTGAATGGTGGCAGAAAGCACGAGAAAACTAGGTATTTTCTTATTAACTGATGGCAAGGGGTTTTATAGCCTCACTTTCTGTTCAGTGCGGAGTGTATATAGTTTTCACATTTAAATATTCTAAGCTTAAATGGTAAGACAAATTGGCTAGGTGGCGTAAGCTACCGCCCGATCCAAAGGGCTCAGCCGTATTCATCCATCCATCCATCCAGCTACAGGCCCGAAGTCCCAGGGGTCCCCTTGCACCTCCTTCCCTGACGTCCATGCGAGTCGTGTCCAATCTACGCCCACACTAACTCAAAAACAAAGTAAAAAAAAAGTCTGGTCCACGGGTATTTGCGTTGGTTAAACATCAAGATCTGCCGAAAATGAGCTGGACAAAGTGCCCCTATAGTTTAATCTTCTGGCCAATGCATTCTGTGGGCCTGGGTTCCACTAGAGCGACATACGAAAGACACCGCTCGGGTAACACATAAAACCCATCTTGGTAGTGTGTGTTGGAGGTTCAGGATGTAGCGGGATAAATAAGATCCTCACACAAAGCCCTCCACTGGTCCCACTTTAGCGGAGCGAATGCAGGAGAGGAGGCGGGGGAGAGGGAAACCACCAATCAAGCCGGGCAGATAGTTTTCTGAGAGGTGATTGTCCTGCTGAGTCTTGGGTTTTATTACCATGAATCATCACCAGCTCGCTTGTTTTTTAAGTATTATTGCAAGCGAACAATATCGTAACTCGGTTTTCGCTATTGCGTCACAAACTGACAAAAACAAAATACATGTTTGCGAGTGGCGGAAATATATGGTGCTTGTATTACCGAATGATGACTAGGCAGTACAAAATTTTTAAAACGTCTACAAAAACAAAACAAAAAAACAATGTTTCAGCTTAATTCCACACGCAGCCAACTGTTCAAGTTAATCAAGCAGCGTTAAAAGCTCCAAATCACTGGGCCTTTTTTGTTTATGATTGGCACGGCAATTTACGAGTTGCCGTGGCGCGGACATCGGACACAAGGCAATCAACCCGTTTTTTTTAACATGTTTACTAAATTGTTAGGACGAAGAGAGGGAAAGCGGCGCAGCTTTTGAGTAATAAAATTTGATTCGCAGCAGCTCGGATTTAGAGAACGTACAGTACGTGCTCTTTAAACCAATGCGGCCATAAAGAAAAAGCCGGCCATGTATTGGATTCGCCGTCGTTGCAATCACTAGGGGGGAACCATGGAAGAAAGAACATCGAGAACATCCCAAACTTTTCTTGTTCACTTTGTGCCATCAAAAAAAAAAAAAAAAAGAAAAGAAAAGAACGGATCATAACGATCCGGTTAAATCACGCGGTGTCCACTGCATTCTTTGTAAAAGAAGTTTGCCCATTTTATTACTTTATGCGGAGGACGCTTTCGCGTGCATGTATGAGTATATCAAAAGAAAAACAACAAAGACACATGGCCGACCAAGACGAAGAGCGGCTCTTTTGTTCCAAATGCCTCGATCTCCATACTGGACTCCAAGGGTTTTCCCATTCAGGGTTTAGACATAGCGGCTGCCTGGTGCTTACGAGAGATATACGATTCTGGGTGAAGGGACTCGTTCGGACGTCAGAATTGTACAATGCATGACGGGGAGATTCACTTTGTAGAGTTTCTGCGCTACAAATGATTCTACAACGACTGGCTTTCTTTCATTCAAATAAACTTTTTTTTTCTTTGTGCGTGTGAACATTGAAAGCTATTGGAGTCTACGGATGTAATTTCCTGTTTTCGGTGTCTTGTTCTCGGACAGAATTCTGCGTACGGTCGTCGGTATCCGAATTGATTGCTGATGACCCGACAACTAGATAGTGCTTTTGTTGGCGATTACTGACTATTCTTTTTAAATTTTCGCCAACATAAATAAAAAGTTTTTTTTAAACCGTGAACAATTTGGAAATTTGGACTTCGTGCATTGGCGGTGTTTAGTCGTTAACTGCCCGCCCACTTCGCCATTCGCTTGACATAAATTCGGCGAATGAATCGAGATTTATTCAAAATTTTTCATTGCCATCGAAAATGACAGTGGTGCTTGTTTTGATCACGTACGCCTTGGAGAAGGGACCAGAATTAGCACGACGGTTGCAGTACAAAGCGACAAAGATCAAAGAACCAGATTAAAAAACAAAAAAACAAAAAAAAACACGTAAGTTTAAAAGAGTATAGGTGGTTTTAACTTTAGTTATTACATGACTGACATGAGTTTACAAATAATTAATTGTTTGGGAGAGAAAGAGAGACAACAGTTATTTTACAGTCACGAAGAACTCGACCTGTATAACTGCCGGCTTGCTGGCTGGTAGAGACTGCTTAAAGGGTCTGTACAGCTGAGATCAGGCACTCGTGCCCGGTCGATATTTTTGTGTTTCTTCTTAATGTTATATGCTACACCTCAATGTATAAAAAAAAAAAGAGTAAAAAAAAGTATTTATGAAGAAAATGAAAATCAAATCTGCTTCAGAGCGGCAACCCCCTTTTAACGTTCTGTCATTGTTGCCAAGTTTTACGACATTTAATAGACATGGTACAAATGATAGAAAACGATTTTTTTTGTATAAAGGTGGTAGTATAGTGCAACAACAATTTCTACAATTATAGGAACTATATATCGCGAGCTAAAAATGCACGAAAAGTGCAACTTCGACATTTTTACCTTAAATTTGTGATTTATTACCTCATAAAGTGTTTAACATATATCATTGGATTTTTTTATATATATCGATCGGGCAGGCGCGCATGATGTTATCTAAACAGACATTAGAACGTCGTCCCATATAGACGTCTCAAGGAGCCATATTAATTTCACTCGGAAAACTTTCTGTGTGGACACACCAAAGAATAGCGAAGGAAAAAAAAGATATAAACGCAAATACTCCCGGCCCCACTTCATTATTGCTCTTACTTACATATTGGAGCTGGAGATCTGGCCGTCTTCATGTTAATACAACTCTCTGTTATTGCTGACGGCGGGATTTGTCTCTATAAACGTCTGACCATCTTCAATCCAGTCCCCCGAAAGTCAAGCAGGTCATCCCCGAAGTCGGACCGCTTTGAGCGCTGCAAGCCAGCTCAACCAATCACGTGTTGTCAAACCACGTCGTCGCTGAGTTCAATCGGCCTCATTAGCCAATCAAATGCCTAGAATGTTGGACGTCACCGTTCCCTACGGTCGGGTCAACCAATCGAACGCCCAGGATGGCACATAGAAAAGCCGCTATGGGAATGGGGTGTCCATTTGGCCGCTCTTGGCTGCGGTCCATCTTCAAACTAGACGCGAGGAACTGAGCAGCCATAAGAGTTACGGAGAGGTTTCGTGCGTGGAAGCGAGCAGATATGATTTCTGCAAGTGCGTCGCGTCTCATGAGAGGAAATGTTTAGGTTAGACTCGCGTTTAATTAGAAGGCCGCTAAGAAGAGGGAGGTAACAAAATGAACGGATACTCGCTGTTATGACAAGGACGTAATGACGCGGCGTTTTCTCTTTATCTCTGGATTCATCTTGCAGAAGGGGGCGAGGATGGCAGCGGTTTGATAAGATTACCAAAACGGTGGCCAGTCGAATAGGGTAGAGGGGCAGAGAGTTTGTTTACGTAGCTGGGTTATTAACAAGCTAGGGATATCGCATATAAAACGACTGTTCACTGGAAAAAAAGGCGCTTTGCGTTTGCGAAGCGACTATGGTTCTGACCTGTGGGTTTGAGTACCCGCCGAGGGTGACCACAATCTTCAATGGAGGTTTATTGCGGAAAAGGCGTTGTGTGACAGATATTTCGGTGGCATCGTCAAAGATCCCCAGGTGTCGAAATTATTCATCAGTCCCTTGCTGGGGCGTGCCGGATGCCCTTTGCTGGTTTGGCCCGTGAAGTTCCCAAATTTGACTTGAATTTTATAATCAAAAAGCCGATTTACTTTTTAATTTGATGCACGCGGCCCGTGTATACTTCGTTTCAGCTCAAAGACCAATGTCCAGTTCGCGCCTTCCCCCCCCGCGCCCTGTCCACCGTGGCTTCCGTTTTTCTCCCCCAGGGTGAGGATGATGTTCTGCCTTGCAGAATTCGTGTCTGGTCGTCGGTCTTTACGTCCAGACGCAGCCGCCGGTTAATGGGAGTACCTAAGCAGCGTCAGAAATGCGAATCACGAGACCTTGTTTTTGATTTATGTTTGCCCCAGATGACACGACATGAATAGAAACAGGACGACCGCGATAGATGCGCTTTTGACTATGTGTTACATGCCCCACCCACTGATCTCTACTATAGGGGGCTGGATGGCATAGCTGCTCTGTCAAGTGCAAGTGAAGCCACCGGAAGTTCGAGCTTGTCCTGGAAGTTGGGCAAGTGCAGGCCTTTGGGGCAAGATCTCTGTCGATATTTTGGACCAGTGGGCTTTTTTGTCTCTTTGATTGGGTTTCTTACCTCTTCTGGAATAAATCCCGAGAATGAAGGCCGTTTGAACTTGGGACATCTGCTCACACTTGATAAACTTGAACTGTCGCGTAACATTTACTTCGAATGGCTTCCTGATACTTCTCGGGTCCGCATGCGTCCTTACTGCGCAACAAGCTGGCCTCTTTGAGGGAACACGCTGCAAACCCAGCCGCCTCGACGCTTTTTCGAACCAGCACTGGAAGGCTGTTCACGAAGCCCGCCAAGCTGCTCACTTCCGGGACAAGCGGCTTACTCTCCTGGCGGCTTCCACACCTGTTTGTCCACGGCGATGCCAATGCGCCATCCAGCCCCCTAGTGGAGAGATCAGTGGTCCCACCAGTTGCAGCATCGGCTGGCGAGTTGTGGACTTAAGGCAGAAATGAAGTACGGAATGGAACCTTGAAACATTTCTGCAGTTTGCCACATGGTCGGATTTGCAGTGAGTGAGAACAGGGTGACGCCAGTTTTGCTCTTCTTGGCTTTCTAGCAGATTTAAAGCATTACTTTTTACTAAACACATCAAACTGTTTATTGCCCAAATGAAATCAAGATTATTTGCCTTATGGCATGTAAGTGCGTCCGAGATTCTGTTGATGCTAACTACTTTGCGCATCAACAGAACGCGTTCCATAGCCCAGTAGAGAAAGACGCCAC
>JAZHYW010050110.1:0-35095 GCA_037355805.1 Ixodes ricinus
GTTTCGTAAAAAATAAAAATGTCCTTTTTTGTAATATTTGTGAAACTTATTGGGTATATCTCTCCGATACGAATAATTGCGGGCGAGTGTTTTTTGTGGTTTACTTTCTAGGCAAAAAAAGCCAAACTGAAAACTTTATGAACTTGAAAAAGCCGGAAAAAGTTGGAAAACCTAACAATGTCTGCCTCCAACTTAAAAAGCAAAACTGTAAATACCGAAAATCCGAAAGTGCATTAGCAACAACGCGGTGCCTTAAATTATTTTTGTAGCTTTGTTAACCTTTGGAAACACGATAGAGCGGTCAGCAGGATATTGAGATTTCGTTCTTCCACGGACATGCTCTTTTCTAGCCGTTCGTGCTGGTGTTTTCACCCTTTGTGGGATAGTGCCCTTCAACGGCGAACCACCCATGACTTTTAGAGCTGCACACTGTGACCGTTGTTACTCGTGACCGATATAAGAACTTGTTTTCTGTAAGATAGCGAATGGGCGAGTTGGTAAACGATAAAAACGATGTAGGGTACCATGTGTCAAGCGAGTATTCATAATTCCTCTGGAACTTAGAAAATTGTGTTGATGAAAACAGCTCAAACAACGAAGACAGGGTGAAGACAACAAACATGAATGGCCGACGCTGTTCTCGCAACTAAAGCTTTATTAAGTGAAAAAAAAAACAGAAAGAAAACAGCGTAGTGGACACTGATTACACCCACAAACACCTACTCATCTATCAGGCACCACACAATCTTCGGAGCTGAAACGGTTCACATACCGCTATTCATATTAGCAGGATATTGCTTGCAAGAACAAACCTCATTATCTGTCAGAGCTACCGACGGCGCACTGTCTAGCTGTCAATAAACTGTCTTTTTTACGGGTGTCCCATGTTACTGATTTTATACTTGCGGCGTGGTTAATAGACAAAATGGGTAATTACTAATTTCTGATGTATAAGTAAATATGCCCAATAAACTTTAAGAAAATTACAAAAGCGAGGACAATTTTTTTAATGAAGGGATGAATTCTAACTGTGTCAAAATGCCACGTATGACGCACAATTCGCTAAGCTCCAGAAGAAAAAAGATTCGGTGAGCTTTTTCCGCCTCCGCTCAGGGGCCTGTGAGCTTTTCTACGCATCTGCAGATTTTGTGGAGAGCTTCTCTCCGCCACCTGAATTTTTATTATGTATTCCCAGGACCTATGAAAATATTATATATATATATATATATATATATATATATATATATATATATATATATATATATATACATACTTACTTTACCGACGGATTAAGATGTTGCTGTGTTTAATGACTTTTAATGAAGGGTCTGCAGGATTTTAAGATATAAAAAATACTAAGATGTCTCCAAATATGCATGACCTTGACTCGAAGTTTACGTATACAGCACCATATGTCAAGCGAGTGTTGATAATTTCTCTGGAACTTTGAGTATTTTGTAGTTTTCGAATCGAGAGTTTGTCTTGACATTACATTTATTATTATGTATTCTCTGTATGAAGCTATTTCTTACTTCACTTTACCTACGGATTTAAAGTGTGCAGTTTGCATTCCGTTTTTCTTGAAACGAAGGAGGACATGACTTCAAAAAAATAAAAAAGGTATAAGTGAAATCAAATGTGTTCGCAAATAAGCACGAACTTCTTTTCGAAGAAGGTCTCGTGGAAGATTCGAAAACCTCAGGCCAGCGTGTGGCTCCAAAAACCTCCAGCGCCATCTAACCAAAAAGAGCTCAGTTACCGTCGAAACGATTGCTGAGCTAACACTGGCAGTAGTAGAGCTCGGTGAAATAAAATAAAAACAGCGTGTCGTCTATTATTGCGTGAACTTTTTATCAAACGTCCGAAAATTGATCGCTCAACCTGCCAAACCAGTGGTTTCAGTCTCGCTTGATTTTGTCTTCTGTCGCGGAACCCCTTTAAACTCTGTGGAGAATTCAGCGTTAACTCAGCAATATCTGGTAGAGTGGGAAGTGACGACAAAAATTGAACAGCCATTGAAAACTCGATGATGCTTAAGCTTTGTCTCGAGACGATGTTGTTGTTTTTGTTCTTTATTGTATACGCTTATAAACGATAAAGTTGTTTTGGCTCTATCTACGGAATAAACGTTTGCGATTGCTTATTTTTGGGATTGAATTACGCATTTATTTATTTATTTATCTATTTATTCTCAAGGCACATAGTACATTTCAGAGGGGAGTGAACACGCACAAAAAATGATGGCAACAAAATCAATCAACTAAGGGTGCTGTTGCTAAGTGTTTGTTTAAAAAAACCGTCAGTGATGGAGGCAATTGAAGCGGGATGGCGGTTCCAACCTTTGACGTGCGAGGTATGAATGACACACTGAATGCGTTAGTATTGAAACTTGGTATGCTCAAAGTCCCTAGATAAGAGCTTCCTACAAGTAGCGACATTCTTTGAAGCGGTGTATGTTTTAGGAAGCGAATGGCGGCGCAAATCAGAAATTTGAACTGAATGCCGCCATTTTGTTCTAGCGGAATGTGATCTCTCATTTGTATTGGTTGTCGTTACTTGTAAAATAACTATTAAGATACTTTAAGTAGGCCAGCCTTATGGACGTGATCGAGGCGAGCAGAGCGATAAGATTGTTCGAGTATAAGTGACTGGCGTAAAAATGAATAGTGATGGTAGATTTTATGAAACAAGTAAAGACTAGCGCATTTACGGCGGGAAGATAATTTGGGTAATGATAGAGTTATTTTCATATTTGTTACACTGGACGTGCGACGATAGTTAGATAAGATAAAACGAGCTGTTCGATTTTAAATGCTTTTCGATGCAGTGACAAGGCAATGTGGGCCAGATCCCGCACGGATGAAGCGTACTCTAATTGGGAACAGACTAGGCACTTGTACATGATTAGTTCCAGCTATGAAGGTGCTTGAAAAAAATTGCGTTTTAAGTAGCCCAGGATACGACTAGCATTTCCAGCGACATACTCAATATGGGTATTCTATAAACGATTGGAGGTAATATAGACGTTGCTGTGTCCTAGTGATGGCAGTTTATCGGCGCTACTGCAATGATTTTTCGTAGCGCAGACTCTGGCTTACAGCTTCCAAAATATTTGTCGTGCAAAAATGAGACATGTACCGTTGAATAGACAAAAGAATGTCGCTACAAAATTGCATAAGCCCGAAATTTTTTAATTGTGTATACGACGTCATTTACGACAGAGGTGAAAAACATCCTATCCGCAGGGCTTCGATGTTGTTGCCGAACGTGGTAACTTCTAAATTAGTGCTAGAATTCTTTCGTGAAGATATCATCGAAGAAATGACGGGCTCTCCCATGAGACGCAGAACTGACCAACACGTTTTGAAAGCGGCAAAAGTAAAAAGATAAGCGAAATAGGCAAAACAAAAACACGTCTCAGACCTATACAAAGCAATCCTGAGTAGACAGTTATCTAGAAAAAAGAAACAACGGAGTGAGATTTCGAAAAGATCCGTAGGTCTGCGTTCAAATCCTCGGGCATGTGTCCGACGCAACACTCGCGAATTTCTTTAAACAAGTATCAGCAGACCTCTTAAGGGGCATAGGTGTGCGATAATTAGTTTAAACTGAAAAACGCTGCGTCGGTCGTGGCCTTCAGAATTCAAAAGCGAATCGAATCAGCTCGGCTCTCCTGCACTCATTGTGAACGACACGAATAAAGTAGCACTATTCCACTCAATCACTGTTCGTTCGAACACCCCTACTTTCGAATGTCCACGCATCAACGTCCTCGCTGAGTGCAGGGACCAACGTTATTAGGTTAGCTCAGTTTCGGAACTGCCCATAGACTCTGCTCCCACGAGCAGTACCATCCCTCTTCTCCACCCATGGCCCACCTCCCGTGAACTCTATGGGATACATGTGTTCTAAAGCACAGCGTCTAGATGGCGTTTCACCGTTCTCTGTGAAACGAGCTTTGAAACAATAAGCTGAATGGCGCTTCAAACGACGGGGGGCAGACTGAAAGGTGTGAAGGTAACGTTCTTAGATCTATCAGTTGAAACGTTTCGCGGAAGGGTGTCGTTCAAAAGCGGTCCTTTTTCGTGTCCTGCACTCGAGTAGGTGGGGGCGGATAATGTTTCCAGCGCCAGCATGGACAACGGGGAACGACCGTTTTCTAACGACTCTCTCTCTCTTGATTCATCTTCTTCGCAAACGTGACGATCACTATAAACCACTAAAAAGAATCACTTTTTTACCGCAGACAACGTGCATCCAACGTTCCACCGGTTCAATTGCTTCTGGCCATACACTCTAAAAAAAATCTGGTCGTAAAAAAACTCCTCGCAGCTCTTCGACTTCAACCATATTCTTTAGAGCACACCCTAAAATGTTCTTTAGAGCACACCCTTAAATGGTTCTTCATGAAAAACCTCTAAAGGTTTTTCTTTAGGCTCCCTTTTTTGTGCCAAATAGTTCTTTATTGCTCACTTGCCTCTCTAGTGCGTCAGGGGCGATAGTGCGTGAGGTGAACCTGTTCTTCACGAACTGAAAGAGTTCTTGATGCGTTAAAGAACCTTTCAGGAACAGATTATATTTAGAGTGTATGAGGCTGTGGTTAACAAAGCGGCAAATACTTTGCATTGAAAGCGCAGCGAGCGCCACAGATCAAACACGCCACAAAATGGTGGCAGGCGTTCTAGGAAGCTTGTCAACTTCCTAGAACGTCATCTGGTGACGGCGAGTAAAAGTGTGGTGCCGGACGTAGCTCAGCGCTCTCGGTTGCAACACGCCGTAGTTTTGTTTCGCCTTCGTTTAGATCAATAATACAGGCGTAGGAGGGAGTTAAAGCTTTTGTGGAAGGTCATCGCACACGCTTCTTTGTTTTCGGATAGATGGAGCCGAACAATTGCGGGAAAGGCCCATGATTGCCACATACAGTCCAGTGCGAGGCAACGCATACTTTGTGCCTCACTTCTACATGCCGTGCGCCACGGGCAACTCCGAATGCCATTTACAACGAATGACAATCGTGTGATCGATGAATCGGCTCGCGATATGTCACGCGCTGAACGCCCCAGGCTCGAGTGTCGTGCGCTATTGGCCGATCGTTCAAATGTCATTCGTTGTAAATGGCATTCGAGTTGCCCGTGTGGCACGGGTATAAGAAAAATTGTGGCCTCAGAGGACTAACGGCGGCACTTGGTCCTCCGAACTTCCATTTGCTCCCCGAAAATCACCATCTGGTTCAAGCTAGGTAGCGTGCGCAGAAACTGGAGACTAACTACGTTCGACTGGGACTAACCGAAAGACGTGCGCAAGCAAACGCAGCCATTCCCCATTAGTCCTCCTCAGAGAGGGTGCATCTGTATGTTTAGTCCCAGGAGGCAACCGGAATGCTCGCCAAGAAGGCAGCTGATATTTCGCTCGCCTTGGGGATCGGCGCGACTCAGCCCAGCACGGTGGGAAGTGTTTACCAAACTCGGACGAACCTGGCAAATTTCTTTGATGTGCAACGATCGTTCAGACATTACATGGCACATTGAGCTTCGCGCGTTGTGTGAATGCGAGATAACGATTGTGTTGACTCGCATTCACCTAACTATCTCGTCAACAATGATGCGTTGATGTTTGACAAGTCCTGTTGACGTAATTTGTCCTCGCGCAAGCATGTGAGCATTTGTACAAACGGAATACCTCTGAATATTAAACCTTTTTTAAAGTTTTGCTTTGTTTTGTTTTGTGCGTTGTGTTAATGCGTGTTCAGCATTTATCCAGACAGCACACATCCGAATACTCCCACACTTTTTTTCTCAAGTGTTTTCAGTTTGAGCGTGTTCTTGAGCTTGCAAAGCTCACGCCATGCTCTATTCTTTTTTGGCATCACGGTTGCTGATTTTGTTATGTAGCACAAAGACGTCAGACTCAATCGGATGCGGTAACCTCACAAAAGCGAGCGAAACGACAATTCCACTGATGACTTCTTTGTTGTGTTTGGCAGACACTGGCAGTGGTCGCTCGACTATCTAGAGACTTTTATTCGACCGTAAACTCTATTCAGCCTCCAGATTCGATCAACACGGCTCATGTGGGTGAAAAGACGAAATATACACTTTGTTTTACACTAACGTGAAGCAGAACAAATGCTACGCACGCGAGGCCGAAGCCATTGACCCCGTAAGTGATGACGTCACAACATGGCGTTTGGGTCCAAACAAACCGTTGCTAGGGACGTTGCTATGGACTAATGCATGGAGACTCCGCATGAGGCTAGATTTTTGCTTACAAGTAAGTAAATAATTTTTTGTAAGCAACCTCAACTTCTTGATATCTAATTATGAAGATGTTCTTGTCATCTCAGTGTCATATTGCAACGATGAAAGCCATTTCTGAAGTCTTACACTCCGCTTTGCTTTGGTAGCAGACGACACGATAGATTTGCTGGCCTCTGTTGCAGCGGGCGTCTTCATTGAAATGCATCGGTAAACAAGCGACAAAAACAAGTGGATTGCCGTGGCCGTAGAAGCCTCCGCAATGTGCGTTTCTTTTCCTGTGAACAACCCAGCTTAGGTTAGGAGGGGTGAAAATGCAGTAAGATCAAACCACGTCACGCAGATCAGTTACGACGACGACCTGAAGTGCATTACCGGTGTAGTGCAGGCCACCATGAGAAACAAATCGTACGCCGTCGAGGTAAGTCGTTTGTTATTATTATTATTTTATTATTGTAGGTTGTCAGGTTATTAAAGAATTGCATGTCTATCGCGATTTCCGCAGTATTTTGCTTTTTTTTCCCCCTTGGTATACATCAAATTCCGTGGATGTGCTCTTTTGGTGAAGATCTTCATCGAACCCGCGATGCGTGTACAGTCTGTAATAGACTCACCTTATGCTTTTTATCCAGTTCTTTCGCGCTTTGGGGTCTTGCGGAAATCTGAAGAAACTGCAAGAATCTCTCTCCACGCGATGGTTACAACCAGGTATACGAAGCACCCTCGCATAGCGCGAGTCCGCAAACAAAATTTGGGATCTCAACCGTTCGCCTGAAGTGATTTTCTCGCGGGTGCAATGCGATCTTTTAGCAGACTATCATCTCGATCGACGCCCGGACTTTCGATAAACCATATTTTGCATCGCACCCCACTATGAAATCTTAGAGTGTATGAAACTCATTATATTTCAAACAAATGCGATGTCAGAATATCGTCTTTATTCACACGATGCAAACGACGGCCCCACTTGGCCGGCCGGCGTGCGGCAGACGGCATACTTCTTGCATTCGTCGTCTGCTGCAGGTATCTTGAGGACCGGAAGTTGCAGTCGTAAATATTTCAGAAACGAGCGATTACCGGCACACTTCTGTCGAAACATATATGACATTCAAGCTTTCTATATCTGTGATTTTTAGAAGTTTAAATCCTACTCCTGATTTTTGAATGGTCGGGTTTTCGTAGCAAAACCGAGCCACATGTATTCGTCCATAACAACGACCCTAGCAACGGTTTGTTTGGACCCATGACGTCACACTTACGGAGTCAATGGAATGCGCCAATGCAGCGTACGCGCACAAGAAGCAACTGCTAAGAGCTCGTGCTCTGTACCCAGCCCGTGCTCCGTGCCAGTTAGTGTGGATTGGTCTCCACCCGCATTGTGGACAGATGGAATCACCAGGTGCCTCACACAGAACCATGGATAAACAAAAGCACGCTTCCACACAATTCAATCGTGGTTCTCAGAGGTCAATACTCCGCTCGCCTCTAAGCTGAGACTAGCAGCTCCCCCTTCAGCACGAGCTTTCTGCCATTGATAACACAAGTGTGAACGCGCAGGCAGCGCGCAACCAAAGCACTGCGAAAGCCAACGAGCTCGCGCTGAAGACAGGGCTTCAGTCTTACCTTCATGGGTTAACGGCGTTCAGACTTTCGCGTTGCTAGTGAGCTCGTGCCGCCACTTTGAAGCATAGATTGAGCGCGTGCCTGCTGGGTCGGTTAATCCACAGCGTGCGGTCATAGCCTCCTCTATACTCACAAAGCCTGGCAGTTTGACAACGGAGCCATAGAGTGCCCGGTCGCAGATTTGGAGCGCGAGATTCTAGTAGCACAGAGAATCAAGGAGCCACTTCTCGAGAAACCTAATGTCCTTCATGTTTCAGCAAGTAGCGCAAGGTGCGTCGAAGCACGAGGCACGTGCAACGTGCAGCCCTTGAGAAGATCATGGCGGCAGCAGCGCAGCGCTGAGCTAGATTTCAGACGCCATGTTCTTCCCAGAATTGGCGCGCGGCACGTGTCTCGAGCATTTCCGCAACAATGAATGGCGCCACTTTTCCCTAGATAGAGGGGGTTTAGAGAAACCTAGAGTGCCTTCATAGAGTAAACCTGGACATCAGCGCACAGATTTTGCAGCGGCGAGGAACGGAAACACACTTGTTCGCTCAGGAGAAGTGAGTTTCGGCGTCTCGCCGCAGCGGGGCGGCAGTCACGTGGCTCTCCTCTCATTCCGTTGTCTGCTACTCCACCTTTCCGTTTCGGTGGTCGCTTCTCGCTGGCGATCCGCCAGGCTTTGTCAGTCTAGAGGCTTTTCGCAGCAGCTGTGCATAGGCACCACCATAACCGACCTTCAGTTTTTGTTTCCTCTTAGTAGATTTACTTCTTCTTCATCATTACCACAGCCGGGCAAGTTATTGCCATTTTAGGCTATTCTTTGTCCTTACTCCACAGTATTGGCCTCTTGTGGAGGCTTGTCAACGCCCGCTTTAGTGGCTCGGCATCTGAGAAAGACAAGAGAAGGTCAGGCAACGGCGGCTGTAGCTTGGCGCGCTGTATGAAGCGCCTATATAAGAGAGCTGTGGTACGGTCTACTAAAATTCTAAAATTATTAGCGTCGTTCTAGCTGTGATATGGATCGTATGTTTTATGTGAACCGTTGCAGCACTTACGCAGCCTACTTGTTATTTTATTATGAGTGTTGTGGTTCGATACGTTTGTCGAGGCGATCAGGTATTTCACATTGCCAATGTTAGTAATAATTAAAATCTTTCGCGAACAGGCAAGAAGCTGCCGGACGGTGCTTGGACCATGACCAGTTTGAACAGACTTCGCAGTGTCTAATTCATTGTCGATGCAAGTGCACCCTTTGGGATTCGGCCTTAGCGTGGATTCTGTCGCTAAGAAAATTCGACTTCAGTCATC
This sequence comes from Ixodes ricinus, assembly GCA_037355805.1. Lineage (NCBI taxonomy): Eukaryota > Metazoa > Arthropoda > Arachnida > Ixodida > Ixodidae > Ixodes > Ixodes ricinus. The sequence continues at coordinate 9,171 of JAZHYW010050110.1, forward strand.
CTTAAATGTGATGTACCTACGAGGCAATAAAGCTACGTTTGACTTCATTTTGTTTCTGATAATGCAGTACGCTAGGCAACCAGTCAGACTTGCGCAAGGCTTGTTTCTTCAGTTGTGCGCATTTTGTGGTGCACAACTTTTAGTCCGAGCGGACTAGAAGCAAGGGTTCAAAAGTTAGTAGCTCGGGACCAAATGTAACAGATTAACTTTTAGTCTCGGAGGTCTAAATGCAAGAGCGCGACGTATAGTCTCAGGGGTCTAGACTCAAGGGCGCGAAATTTAGTCCCAAGGGTCTAAATGCAAGGACGCAACCTTTAGTCCCAGGGGTCTAAATGCTAGGATGCAAAGGTTAGTCCTCGAGTCCAGCTTTGAGGGAGTAACGGGAGGTGCGCGAAAGTTGCTTCCGTCCCGTTAGTCCCCCATGAGACTAATGGTTGTGGCAAAGCACTTGTTCCCCGGAGGGACTAAGTCAAGTTCCCCTCTTTTTAGAGTATAACAAGGCTTTGATTTGTTATTGGTTTCGAACTGTGGCGTGAATTTAAGAAAAAAGATAGAGGTGAGAGGAAAACAATGATGAGTGGTTACGATGGCGCCTTCTTATGTCTCAAAGCTACGATGCCGATGCGTCAGAGTGCTTGTAGTCCTTGTGACTTGTTCTCATTTCAGATCATCAGGCACGATGGCGTGCGCAAAGAACACCCTGTCAAAGCAAAGCGCGTGCTCTAAAACCCGGAGAAAACACAGGGGTACTTACATAGCGCTAAAACTAACTCTGAATCATTGCTGAATTGGCTCAACATCAGGATAAATACAGTGCTACCCAGCATTGAAAAAGTGCCTTTCCGCTGAGTCATTGCTGAATAAACCTCCATAAAAATAACGTTTTTCTTTTTTTTTCTACTTTTTTAGTTGTGCGAGCTCGAGAACGTTCCCTGCCTCGCGGTCCACATGAAACAGGGTATGAGCAAAAAACTTTATATCCTGTGTACTTACTCTGGCAGGCTGTTTGCGATATATATTTTGTTTCCGTCATAACGCCGATCCGACAATGGAACCTGCCTCAGCTGGAGCAAGAACAAGCGCAGTAACTTATATTTTGATTTTTTTTATTAGCTGAGTAAACATATATATATATATATATATATATATATATATATATATATATATATATATATATATATATATATATATATATATATATATACAGGGTTTTTGTTTTTTAGCTTAACATATTTTTTTAAAAACCATGAAAGCTAGAATAATGCGTCCTGCGCAGGTGAGTTATACGACCAGGTGGAAATAGTATAGGGGGTTATTCGTAACGGCTAATTAGTTAAAAATCGTTATTTATCTTTTTAATTAATAAAAATAGACATATAGTTCCAATTAGAAACGTGCTCAGCGTCATCGAAAACCACTAAATCAGTAATTTTCAGAAAGACTTTGAACGGGTGAGAAGCGTAGTAGTGCACTAAAGTTACCACTCGTGGAACAGGTACAAGGCTGGGCTAGACAAGAGACGGGAAAATTGCGCGGCCGTCTTACCGCAACCGCTAGCCTTGTACCTGCTCCACGAGTGGTAATTTTAGTGCACTACTACGCTTCTCATGCGCTGAAAGTCTTCCTGAAAATGACTGATTTAGTGGTTTTTGATGACGCTGAGCAAGTTTCTAATTGAAACTATATGTATTTTCATTAATTTAAAGTTAAGTAACGAGTTTTAACTAATTAGCCGACTGATTGTGACGATTAGCCGAATATACTATGTCCTCCTGGCCGTACAACTCACCTGCTGTTCAGTCCGCATTAATCGAGCTTTCATGGCTTTCTTTTTTAATTCTGTTAAGCTTAAAAAAAAAAAAACTCCCTGTATATATTTATATACTGCTTGCTTGACAAGCACCGCCACCGATGAAAATAAAGAGACTTCCGGTGCTGGGTCATTCTGCACGGGTGAACCAAACTAAAGAGCCGCTGATACGCACGAGTGCATGATGGAGAATCCGTCGGAAGAATGTTCCCAAAGAATGCGGCGATCCCTTAAACTTTCCCTCTTTGAAGCTTGCATCTTCTTCCTTTCCTTTTTCTGCTATCGAAGACGCTGCGTTGCATAAAGGAAGTTTGCTGTAACCCCGCCGAACTTTATACACAAACTCAACTCTTACGTCACGGCGCGGTGGTGGCGCGTCAGGCGCACTTCAGGTCTGGGGCTGTGGGCGGAAGTCCCCATGTTAGGCGTGTATTCCTGCGTTGTTTTGAAAGGAACCAGACATAAACCTGCCTTCTCGTCAAAATGCCGGGACTGGTGCTGTACCAAAAGAGTCGAGAAAGATTTGAAGGTCAGTTTTCATGTGCTCGGTTTGTTTGAGAACGTGGATATGTGCCGTGAAAAGGGAAAACCAGACGCCGTCGGACCACGATTGCTTCGGCGGGAAGTACTTTGGGTTGAATTCACGGATACTTGTGGTCATCAGATTTATTTGTTTTGTTCCAATATGAACGCCGGAAAACCGTCAAGTTCTACGAACCTCCTGCGGACTACGTTCAGTGCGTCTTCAAGTTCAAACGGCCGCCTGATTGTTCGAACTGTCGTCTGCTCTTTTAAACGTTTCTGCTTGTCGTATGCTCTTTCAGATGACACCACCAGCCGTAGACCAAATGTTGGCCCGGTACTTGCGATAAGAAGTAAGTGCAGGCCTCAAAAGACTTAAGTTTGAGGGTTGGTAAGCAGGCTCGATGTAAACAGTAGATACAAGGAGATGTTGATCATTGTTAGCATTGGCCTCCACCTACTTGTTATGCCTGATTCACTTGGTCCGATTCTGCTTGAGATTTTCAGTATCAACGTCTAGAGTCACTAAATAAAGCTACGCTTTCAGAGTACCGCATTCCTTTTCTTTGCCATTTTGCCGACAATACAGTCGCTCTATTCAACTATATCCTGGTTCGCTGCGGCATCGATTGGAGACGGCCGTCACGTGAGTCGCTATCATCATCATCGTGTTTTTTCAACGCCACCATCTTGGGTCCAGCGATCTCTGCTGCTGCTGCTGCTTGGTGTTTACTGCCCGCGCAGCTGAAGTCCGTCGCTCAGCACGCGCGTTTTCCGTGCTACGTCGAGATACGAACAACACGACTTTGATTCGCCACCACAGCTGCGGCCACGGCAGCTGGCGCAGAGAGACGGCTACAGCTCGGCGAAAACACAGCTACAGTCACTCCTCCAACTGCGCGCGGACCCAAGATGGCGGCGCCTGACGCGCTTCAGACGCCATGTTTGGGAGTTTCGGTACTCTGAAAGCGTAGCTTTATTTATTGACTCTATCAACGTCGACCATCTCAGCTATGGCTCACGCTTTTGCAGCCCGAGCGACGTCGCGAAATCTGACTGTGAAAATTAGGCTTTAGCGTACATTCCAAGGTATATTGTACATTCTGCGGCGTCCACGCAGGAATGAATTGCCGCATGTCACATTATTCACGCGAAGTTTTGCGATGTAACGAGCCCCGGTAATTTCGCTGAGGCCGCTCAAGTAGTCAGACATTGCCAGGAAGACGTAGAATCAACAATTCGAACGCGGAAAATGGCAAGGTGACTCACACCGACGCCGACAAGATCGCATTTCAATGGTTTGTTTATGGGCGACGGCGAGCTTCTTGCCCACACCCCATCGCGCATGCGCGGTGCCAGTGGCGTCCGCTAGGAGCCCTCCGGTTTGTTTGTAAACATGAGTCGGTGTATAGTGTTACAATAATTTTAAAAAAAACATAATTTGCAATGTCTGATGTTTAAATCAAGGTGTTAACGTGCTAGTGACCCCACCAACACTGCTATTTCGATTTTCTCGTTCCCGAAGCCATATTTGTTTTACGTAATTTACCCCGTTTAGAGTGACATCACCGCTCCAAACTAACCGTTGTCAAAGGCGTTGTTATGGACAAATACATAGGCCTGGATTTCGCTCCGAAAAAACGATGGGTCAAAATCCGGAGAGGAATTTAATCGTCTAAATATAATAGATAAAGGAAGCCTAGATTTCACACTTACAACGACAGACGTTTGTCGAGAATCGTCAGTTCCTGAAAACCGGAGGCATGCGGTTTAGAGAAGCTCGTTTTAGCTAACGCCGTTTTACCGACCCCAGTTTATCGAATCTCTTTATAGAGAACCCAGTGTAGAGAAAATGGCGGTGAGCCTCCTTTTAGCGAATTCGGCCGCCGCGAAGCGGCATTCAGGTAAATCAGGTGAGTTAACATTTTTGTAATGAGCCGCCGCAGACTGCCGCCGCAAAGCGGCGGAGCGCAACGGGGGGCATGGCTTAACACGCGCGCCAGTGATACGCGAGAAGTAGGAAAGCCTTTTTATAAAAAGCGTCCCCTTTTCGATAAACGGCGTTTCTTTAAACTGAGGCTCTGCTTTCTCGAAACCGTGCTTCGATAAAACGTGCCCATTCTCTAAAACGTGCTTTGATGAAATGGCATTCGATCAACCAGTAGTAAACCCCTGAAAACAGAACGGATAGCTGGTCTACTTGGTACGAATACACAATATAAACAATGCGACTGACAAGGACGAAGAGAGACTAGACGACACGAGCGCTCGGGTCGTCCAGTCTTCCTTCGTCGTACTACGATCCTTGTCAGTCACGTTGTTTATATTATGCGTCTGAAATATTTGGCGACGGCAAGTTCCGGTCCTCGAGACGTCTCGAGATTCCTGTTGCAGACGACGAACGCTTGACGAACGTACACGGAATGATTGAAGTATGCCGTCTGGAACAGTTTGAATTGTCTGCAGAATAATACGATTTTATTTTCGCATTCCTTTGGAACATGGCAAGTCTAGTAAAACTAATCAGGTTTACGAGAACGAATTGTATTTGCGTGCGACACGGAATACAGCCTGACGAAAATCATCGCACGCATGGAAATCTGCTAAAAATATAGCGAGAATAGATCAGCCGTCGTTCCCTCTTGCTCATTTGGCAGTTGACGTGCATTGTAATGGAAGATCAATTATTTTTACTCTAACATGAACGTTTCGAGACCCCAAACTTCGTTTTTAGGCTCGCAATATAGGTGTGCTTTCCGTACTTGCCTTGTAATCATCAAACTGAAAAAGAAAAAAACACTACTGATCTTTAGTTTTAAGTACGCCCCAAGAGTGCACGATTAACAAGGAACGCATCTCCGTGCTTCTAGAAAATTCGAGTTTACTCTTACCCTGAGTGTAAAAGATAAGGAGTCCAGAACGGCCTTGCCTAGTCAGTCTCGCCCTAGCTCTCTAACGAACATTCTAGGTCGAATGCTCGAGATGCAGAGTGGATAGTAGATAAGGAGCCCGGCGCGACTTTGTCGACTCACAGCCAGCTGTAACGCCGACGCATCGTCGCTCGCCGCTGCGATCGTCGACGCTCATCATATCTTTTGCTTCAACGCGCAAGTTCACCGGTTTACTGGCCCCATTTGTAACACGAGCTGCGAGGAAGTGACGAAAGCGTTGATCGTCTGCCAACGTCTCCGCCTTTGCTCCCGCATTCCTCCTTGCAACGCGAAAACGCTGCGCATGCGCACTTGCGACCAAACTCCGCGGTAGGCGTCGGTCATCAAATTGCAAACGCTCACATGGTTTGAGATAGACACTCTCTCTCTTCGATCGGCTTCATGTAGCCTCCCAACGTAGGCAGCGCCGTCTCGCCGCGCACGAGGGCAAAGGAGGAGGAATTGGTAATTCGACGGCCTCGGACGCTTGACGACAACGAGCCTGTGCGCGACCAGATTTGTGGCACTGCAATTTGCGCGCCTATTCGAGCATCAATTTCCGCGCAGGAATCGAAGGCACGAACGCAGGGCCAACAAAAGTACACTTGGCGGCGCCCAGCCTCCCCTCGTTTCTCATCTAGATATAAAACGAAAAGCTACGGCAAGGGAATTACACGCGCGCAAAATCGACGGATCTCTGCAGCGTCCCTTAGCGTGCTGCTCTCACGACTGCGCAGCGCACATGCACACACAAACACACACACACACACACACACACACACACACACACACGCGCGTAAAAAAGAAATGGCGGCGGGAATTCGGTGTCTTGTTTGCTAGCGGAAATTAACAGGGCCCCGAAGGATATTGGTAAACAGTCAGTCGAGCGGAGACGGGACTCCTGACACACGCAAAAGACTGGACGGGCAGGGATGTCTCCACGGTTCGGGAAGTGCTGTCGTGGACCTGACGGTCAAGGGTCTCGAACCGTGCAGTCTGTCGTCGCTCGTTTTGATCTCGAGGATGGGTCTATCTTCCTTCCAGTCTGAGAATAAATAGAGCGGTGCAAAAAGAAGGAGACAAGGGCCTGTGATATATAGACGCACAGACGCAGCGCTATTCGCGCCCCGTTTGTCCGCGTTATTTTGACGCCGTTATGTTTATTCTTGTCGTGCAGCAACTCGTCCAACCACGCATCTTGATCGCTTCCCATGTGTTTGGCTGGGCCGAGTCCTCAGACGAATTTGCCAGAACGGACGTTGAACCACGTTTGATCGCAGACGTAACAAAAACAATCCTTGCTGGCGACCTCTACGAGGCTTCAGTGCCACCGACTGGCAGCAAGCACGTCTGATAACACGGCGTTTGCTCTTTGGAATTGGCCGAGTCTACGACTTTGATCACACCACTCATACATCATACTAAGGACACGATGTCCAGTGCAGGCACGATGACAGAATAATCTATGGACAAGCCTCAAGCATGGTGGAACTTCGGAGAACGTTCGTTTCACACACATGCATGCTTCAAACGTGTTTTCAGACAGTTTTTGTATGACCAATGGGACGCATCACACAAGGATGGCACACGCCTCGGACAGTATTAGCAGGCTGTTTCTTGTATGGCATAAAAGCAGTGGCATCACGGCTAACGGGCATGCGTATTTTATCAAAGGGAACGCTGGTAGTGGTGTCTAGAAAAGTGATAAAGGAGGGGGGGGGGAGGGGTTGTAATATGTATTATAAAATATTTATAGATTACTAATTTATTATATACCTAGTTTCGCCCTAACGTGGAACCGCGTGCCCTCACTTATTGTGATTTTGAACCAATAGATGGTGATGGAGTAGTCATCTAGACTTGTACGTCAAGCACGTAGCCAGGGGGAGGGGGCATGAGGCCCGTGCTCCCCCCTCGAAATCTTCCATTTTGCTGGGACCTCCTCTCCCCTCCCTTCCTACAGTATTTTGTCATGGGCGCCCCCCCTGAACCCAATACAACAAGTTGTGTGTGGTGGGGCTTCAATATGCTATAGTAATTTTTTTTAATAGCATTATTAGTTGTTTACTTTTTTTTGTACACGTGAGCTACCGCCACTTAGAGGAACGTGGATTGAAATCTCGAGCTGCAGAGTCCAGGGATTCTATTCGCGGTGGGAATCTCGCTAGGGGCGCTTCTGTTGTCCTCGCTATAAAGCCCCTCTTAAAGCACGTGCTACCCACGCGGTTATGTTTTCATTTTCCTAGTGCACAGAAGTTTGGCACTGCACGTGCTTGCACCCAGCAGGAAGTAGAGTATCTCACTCGGGGTTGTGAAACAAATTTCATCAGGCGGCGACGCCTAAACTTCTCGCCGCGCATCCCCACCCTTGCCCGTTTCGATTCGAATGAGCACCACACCAGCGTGCGGTTCCGTATCACTATGGCGTAATGCACCTTTAAAAAAAGCAATAAAAAGAAGAAAAACCGTTTTTTCTTTTTTTGTTTAAGCAGTTTATTTGGGACACACGCGTGCCAAAAAATATATTTTACGCGAAAGAAATGTTTAGAGCAATATTGACGGCGCGAGATTTATTTTAAATTCTGTGCGCAAAATTTATGACGTCATGGAATGGTCATACACTCTTTCCACCTCAACGAGGTGGTCATACACACTTCCTTCCTTAACATTATGGCCAATCCGACCCACCTCTCCTCCGCGCACCCGAAATGCCGAGAGGGAAAACAATTGGAAAGGAGGTGACTACAGACTAAATCGCATCTTGCGCCATCAATATTGTTCAAAAAAAATTGTTTTTTGCGTAAAATTTATTTTATGACAAGCGTGTCCCAATAAAACTAATTAAAAAAAACTTTTTTTTTTTTCGGTGTGCCCTTTAAAGAGGAGCGTAGGCTGGCACATGTGGTACTGCACTGGCGAAATATCTGCTCTACAGTAGAGACACAGGCACCAAATAAGGCCGACTTCCGGGCCGCCTAAACATACACACGAGACAATTATCCAATTTGCATATCTTGGCCACAAAAAAAAGCACTAAAACGACACGACACGGTCGCTTACATCCATATATGCTAGCGCGGATTCAATAACCGTGCTTGTCCAATCTCGCGCGTGCACTGGACGGCTCACAAGTTACAAGTTACAAGGTACAAGTCCCGCCAGGATGACTCTGATCTAAAAGCCACGAAAGGGAAAAGGGTGAGGAATAGTTGCGTAATCTCTAATCTCTAGCGCACGCATACTCGACAGTGCCTCCCAATGAAGATTGTTCGTAGTTCGCCCTCCTCGGTAATGCTTGATGCTTCTTTCAGCCTCTTAATCAGGGGCTTAGGACGAAGAGCGGATTCTGGGAAGGGGGGGGCCTTCTCCATCGGAACTTTCCGGGGATGGTATGTGCAAGTAGCTGGCAATGTTTCTTACTTCTCTTTTTTTCACTTGTCTGGAGTCACTTTGTGGTGCTGGGAAGTTAACTGTCGCCTCAGCAATAGTGTAGAGTCGCGACAGGACGCGTTACAAGTAATACGACTGTTTGTAAAGTAATACGTAGTACGACTGTTTGCTCTACAGCGCTCTACAAGGATTGCGACTTTTTGAAAAGTAACGCCTTACCAGTAATACTGGAGCTTCTTTGACGTGTAAAGTAATAAGATTATATTGTCTGGGCGGTAATATGGCAGATAATTTTGTATTTTATAGTAGACTGTAATTCATATAATTGAACGAGCTTTAGAGCTCATGATCATGCAGATGAGCCTTAGAGCTCGAGTGATATTGTTGTTTGGAGAGCACGAGACTAATTTCACAAAAGAGTAGCTCGTGGAGACATGTTGAATTTTTTATTGTGACGCGCTGAAAGTAACACTATTGTCTGGAATTCAGCGCATTAAAATATCCGCCTCGGTGGCTCAGGTAGGCGGCTGTACCTACGGATCCCCACGTGGCGGGTTCGATATCCCGGCCAGTGCTAAGTAACAACTGACGGAGGCATTATTGCTGGAGAAGGCGCCGTGTAACCGAGCTTTCGCTTGCACGTCAAAATCCCAAGGTGGTCCAAGTTAATCCGCAGTCCTCCAGCTGGGGCGTGACACAGACGCCCGTCGTTGGTTTGGCGTAAAACCCCGAAACTTGACTTTGGCTCGTTAACTTGTCTACTTGTATTCGTAGCGCTGTTTCAAGGGACGTTTGCCATATATGGAAGCCAACTAGCCCAACTTCACGCCTTGTTGCATTTTTTGAGGGTGAAAAAGGTGTTGCGATTTCGATAATTTTCAATGACTTGCAATTTATTAGTTGGCCATTCTTTTTTTTATCAATGCGTTTAAAACTTAAGTACTAATTCGGCCAACGTATGAGAGTTCCAGCGAGATAATCATACAAAGACTTGGCGAAGCTGCGTGGATGACGCCATAAATATTTTGAGACATGGAAATTTGTATCAGACTCAATTTATGTTTATTTCTAAGTCAAGTTGAAACATAATAGTTAGTATTCTGTGTCTCAGGTTGATTATTTTCTTTTCTTATTTTGGTATTCAGAAGCCCTACAATGTTGTCATGCTTATGTATAACGATAATAATCCCTGGAGAAGGAAAACACGGGGGACAAAGGACAAACACAAATTTCCAAACACAACTGGGTGACTGGTGCGCGACAGAAAATTTCGCCTGGTCCTGGTATCAAACCAGGGACCTCTCCAATTCTAGATCTTGTCCAGCTCGCTTGCACATTTGCATTAACTGCGTTATCATCATGTTGATGTGTTTTTTTCTTCTATAATAGTATTTTTTCTACTCCCTTGGTTTATGTAATGTACCCTCAAGAAGACGCCTTTGAGGTAAATAAAAACAAAAGAAATGAAATACCAGACTTGTACCGTACGCATTACAAGTAATCAAATTACTTGTAATCGATTACTTTTTGGAGTAATTTTGTAATCAGTTGATTACTTTTATTAGGCAGTAATCACAAGAGTAATCTGATTACTTTTTGAAGTAATAAAATTACTTGTAACCGTTACAATTTTTCCACGGGACCCCCCCCCCCCCCCCCCGGCACACGCCTTTTTTTTTATGAAATGACAAAAATAAAATTTGCTTTTTTTTTCGAACGGGAAAAAGAAAGATTTTTGCGGAGCTGTAGGAAACGAGGTCAATCTCTTTCTATGTACAGTTTCTGTGGAATGTCCGTTTTTTTTTTTTCGAGCTGGGACTGGGAGTGGGAAGCCCCAGGGAAGCCACAGTGCATGACAAAGGCCATTCAGGGCGAAGTTTGAGGAAGCAGAATGTAGCTTTGTGAGTCCTTCGTTCAAACTAGCCCCCTCACGCACACACACACAGAAATAAAAAAATAAAAAAATCCTGCTTAGGGTACCTACTCGCAGCCCGTAGGAGAACCAGAACCGAAGAATGCCTAAAGCGGATGCAAAATATAACAAAGGCCGTTGAAATATTTCCCCATTTCCCCTACGTGGTCTTTGTGACAAGCAATGTTTCGAGTTGAGAAGTGGTCGGGGCGATCTCTTCCGCTAATGGATACTACACATGATCCGTTTCAAATCCTGGAGCTGCTGCTCTTTTGTATAACATGCGAGCTCATCCACATGTGAATAATAAAATGAGCGACGCAAACTTTGAGCGACAACCCTTGCTCAAGCTTAACAAGATCTAGAACCCCCTCCGCTCCCCCCCCCCCCCACACACACACACTGGCGAACGCCCAAATCATTAAACGTCTTCAAACGAATTCTATGCTTGTGTCCGCATTGTGAAGGTGCAACGACCACAAAGAGGGAGCCAGTTTTTCTTCTTCAATACTTGTGCAAATGTGAAATATAGGTTGGAAGTAGTTCATTGTTATGAGCGCTAAAGATGTGTCTTCACACAATAAAGTAATCGGAAAAGTAACGATTACTTCTTTAAGTAATGTCCAATTACTTTTGCCGTCGAGTAATCAAGTAATCTAATCGAATACTTTTTAGCCAAGAGTAATAGTAATTGTAATCGATTACTTTTTTTAGTAACGTGTACAAGACTGTGAAATACACCCAACTGGCGTCAATTTTACTTGTTGCGGGCCAGACTGTTTATCGGGGTTTCGTGTACACGTCCAGTGTCCGTAAAAAAATAATGGTTGTTTTAAAATGTTATAATGTACAGAACCACGTCGACTTATATATTCGACTACTATTGTCCGCCCGCTCGAACATGTCAACTAAGGAAAACAAGTTGGGCATCATCCTCCATCCCTCCCCCTCTCCATTCCTTTCCATCCCCTTTGGCGAGACGACTCGTACGAACCCTACGTTCAACATGGTGCAAGTCAAGGAAGCATATACATGGATGCGTCAACGTGACGAGCCCTTTGTTATATCATCACGGCCTTAGTCGGCGGTCCTCCTGAGACGGCGGCAACCGCGCAGAACAATAGTCCAGCGCAGCTGCGTCCGTCGTTGCACTCCCGAACCACGCGCCTGCCTGCTTGCCTGCCTTTCCCTTCTTGCGAGCAATTCCGCGCGTTTACGTCACGTCCTAGCAGTCATTCCTTCTTCCCGGTGTCTGACTTGCCCATTTCAGCGCCCAAATCTCTTTTCGCGTTGCTGAGCTCCTCCGGGAAGCTCCACTCCGTTTTCACCGTATACGATGGACCACAACGGACGCTGTGCAAGCCATTCCAGCCAATCCAGCGCGGCGAATCTGTCACGTGACTACACATCCCGCCCTTCCCGAAGTGACGTCACTCCTGCTGACCTGGGATTGACTTTGATGGCTCGTAGCGTCTACTCTGGTTCATCCTACGATTATAACAATACGGTATGGTAGCCTAGACAATCCTGGTCTTTTTTTTCCCATGTTGTTTCTCTCGTGGCTTTTTCTTTTTTTGTGTGTGTATGTGTGCGTGACGACTAGGAACAAACATTGCGAAACTTCCCAGAGATTGTCACGAACAGTTCAGTTGAACGATGCCCTCCATTGCTGTCTACTGGGCTCATCCGTGTGCTCCGTAGGTATAACACCGAGTTCTGGAATGGCGGCCAGCCCGTGAAGACGAAGTTGGGTCGCATGCGGGAGACGTCTGCTTTCCGTGCCGGCTTTTCGCTCCCGCTTCCTAGACGTGCCGCTCGCCTTGGCAGCCAAAGCCTCCTTTGGACGTGCTCCGGTTAGCAAGACCCCAAGCTGATGGCGCCTTTTGGGGCCTAACGGGACGAGACCCTGCCTTCGCGAAACTGCCAAATCAGTTCTGTGTCCGCACGTGCTTCCTTTCTTTCTTTTCTTTTTATAGCGACTGCTCGCATACACAATAACACCGACTCACGCCAGATGGCGCTGACGGCCTCCGGGGCTTCTTTTCGGTGCCAGTTTAGGAACACGAGTGCATTAGTTAAAAAAAGTTACATGGATAAAAGTGCGCTCGTCTACCACCGGTCAGACTTCTAATAAATCGTAGAAAAGGTAGTCTGCAGACCACTGTCTCAGACGTGTTTCTTCACTTCCATGGCGGTTCTGTCACACCGGCCATACAAAAATCTGTCCGCAGAAATGTTTCGAAGCACACACATATATGGAGAAAACGGGCTTCAAACCTGTTTAACGCGGGTACGCGGACAATCCGGCCATAGTGTCTACAGCGAATCCCGTATCTTTTGTACCATGTATGAGTAGTGCGACTGCGGCTGTAGTGCTTCTTGTAGACCACTTCACTAATGTCTCCTGTGCGATGGTATTTTTATCTGCTGAGTTGCGGACCGCGTTCTGAACCTTCTGGCAGAATATCAGACAAGCGCACGCATCCACGCGCCACTGACTTCGGAATCTTTTTTTTCTTTTTTTACATGGGCGATAAGTGTTGGAATGTGTATACGTATACCAGCAATCCCTGATGTGCATACTATAAAGTCCATCGATGCTTTTCTTTTTTACGAGCAACGAAAACTATCCAGCGTCACCAGGCACATTTCGTGGGCACAAAATTGAGCCTTTTCACTACTTCTGCTGCCGTACGCCGCCGTTCGCTTCCAAAACCCTGTTCCCGTCACGCAGTCGGCGCTTTCTTATAAGGCACACAATGTCCTCTCTTATAGCGAAGAACGCTCCCTGCCTCTTTCTTATTCGCGTCTCCAGCTCGTTGCTCGCCCTCCCGCGGCGGAAACGGGAAGCGCTCTAGTGAGGGTCCCCCGATTCTCCTGTTCAGCGGGCACGGCGGAACTGCGCGCGATCATGGCTCGCGAAATGTCATTTCCGAACGCAAACAACACTCTTCACTGTCCCAACGTAGTGCTGCAGCCGGTATGGGATTGTACCTTACTAGAGAGTTTTAGTATTGCGTATAGAAGCAAACGAAAGCGCTGTGCGTTTGCGTTAGAGTTGCGTGCCCCACGTTGTGCGTGCGCCTCATCGCCATGCGCCAATCCAAGACCGCAATTTTGGGCTCCGCGCACGCGCTAACGCAAACACACAGCGCTTGCGTTCGCTCGTATACGCAATACTAAAACTCACAACTGTTTCACCGGCTTCCAACGCCAACGCAACGTGCTGCAGTGAGCAGACGTGCAAGCAGGTAGGCGTTCCTTCGAACTGGAAAGGCTGAGATTGGCAAAACGACGGCGCGTAAAAATGAAAGTAACTAAATGTTATAAAAAGATTAGTAATTAAAAAAAATATTTTTTTTTATTTTTTTATTTTGGGGCATTTGGTCTGGAAGGATTTTGGCGGCGACTTTGTAACTCTTGCCGATTGTCAAAAGTCGCGACTTTGATAGCAAAATATGCTTTACCCACAATTAATGTAATTTTACATGGATTTCTCACATTAGCGAGAATGTTTTGATTGATTTTAGACTATTTTTATTTTATAACTTGGCAATTAAAAATGCTGCATTTGGCACCAGTGATGATAATTAGCACACTTTTGATTGTCATACTTGTTCGCGCGTTTGAAATTAGATCATAAGCAACAAATTATATTAGAGCTTGAAAAATTGCGTATTAAAATATCTGAATTTTAATATTATTATTATTAATACAAATCACGGCAATGTATGCCCCCAATTAACGCCACGATCACAAAAATACGCCATTTAACCATAATAGTCTTTCCAGAAAGGTATCATTTTATGTTTTTCTTTTTAGCATATGAAAAACTCTGACATCGTTATCAAGATAGACAAACAGTCAAACACTGGATGCAATATAAAGTCCTATGCGTCACGCGTTGCTATAAAAAACACACACACTTCAGCTGTCTGACTCGGATTCCGTCTTTGGGTTGTTGTAGTGAGAACAGCGTTTATTAATTTATACGTTTTGTGGACATATTGTAAAAATTGGATTTATTCTGTTATTCTTGTGCTAGGAATAATGTTAAAGCAATTAATCATCTAAATACCCAAAACCCATTAAAAGGCCCGCAGTTCATTATTTCACATGACAATTATCTGAGCGAGAAAAGGCAGCGAGAACGCACAAATATCAGCACTGATTTTTTCAACAACTACAATATTCTATGTTACCTCTAAGGTGTATGAAAGACCCTGTCTTTAAAGGGACACTGAAATCTCCAAAATATTTTGAAGTGCCTGAATCGAACATGTATGTCACAAAATAAAGTTTCCGCGAACAACTTCTTTAACTAAATAATTACGATGTGAGACACATCTTGAGTTATGAAAGAATTCGAAATTAAGACCTATATCGAGAAATTAAATCCAAAATAGAGGTTAGTTTCGGTTTCGCTCCAGAATTAAAACGTGCCTCCTGGCGTAAGTATTACGCTAAACACCGTTTTTGTTTTCAGGATAAAGAGGTGACCTGCGCTCATAACACCCTAGCTTCCTCGTATTACCAGAAATAATTTGTGTCGCTCAGTGAAGCCAGCACACTAGACAGGCTCAGCAGCGGCACGCATCTCCGACCCTCACTATAACCGCCATTTTGGAAAACGAGTGGCGCCACCTATAGTTAGTTGGAGTCGCGAATAAGACACCCAATGTCCTTTCTTATAGGAAGGGACGCTCGGTGTCTTTCCTTATGAGAAACTCACTTGTGTCTCTATATATAGATACACAAAATCCAGTTTCTCATGACAAAAGACACTCAGATACTCAATTGAACTTTCTCACTTGAAAAAGACACCTGGCGTCCCTACCTATACATGCCTTGCATGTGACGTCATAAGGCACCGTACCAGCCGCCATTGCTCCGTACTACCTCCTGTGCCCGTACTAGGGTGCCTTCATATGCGCTTTGCTTGGGGTGATGACATCTGGCCATTTTGTTTCTAACGTTTATTTTTATTTTTTGTTCTCAAGCGCGTGAAAGAGCGTGTCCCTGCACGCGCTCGTGGCGTTGACTGTGCTACAGCGACATTTTGTTTCCTGCGATTTCTTTGTATTTTTCCTGTGAGCGCGTGCTGTCGGCATCGGGTACTACAAACGATGGCATCACCCTAAACAGAGGGACATCGAGCACTCTCGCCCGCACCATCCGCAGCACATACATTTCGCAAAATCGAATTTGTCCTTCTTGGCAAGCCTTGCGGAGAGGAACAGATTCGATGGTGCGAAATGTATGCCGCGGAAAGAATATACGGAGGCACTGGAACATAGTACGGAGCAATGGCGGCTGACATGACGTCAATGCAAGCCATGTATATAGACCAACTCAACTCTCTGACGTCACACCTCTGCGGTGGCGCTGCTCTCGGCGCTGCGCATGCGCAAATTCCTCGCCTCGCGCGAATCCTGGTTTCTGCACCAGCGCAATGCACCTGGCAGCATGCTGTGGGCAAATGCTGTATTGTTTGCAAGACAGCGTGTTGGTCAATCAGAAAGGACACTAAGTGGTTACTGAGAGCTTTAAGAAAAAGGAGAAAAAAAAGAAAGGTGTGGTTCATTATAATCCCTGTTTGTGAATGACTACTTGGCGTTCTTATCGGTCGATGCCGCCATCTGATTGGCTGCCGGAGCCATGGCAATGGATGCTCGGGATTAGGCTCCCCCTGCTGCGTTTTCGCAAGCCGCCATTACAGAGTTGTACGGTACCTAATTACAAGTAATCAGATTTGTCTGCAATCCATCACTTTTTGGAATGTAATTTTGTCGTCATCTGAATGCGTGCGTTAACGGGGTAATCGTGCGAGTAATGCGATTATTTTGGAGTATTAAAATTACTCGTAACCACGCTATGTTTTCCCTTCCCCCTCTTTCAATCACGCCCGCTGTTTGTACAAATTTCCCTACCAAGGAATACTCGAACCAAGGATTTCGAGAGGAGTACGCGGTTTACCGAAAATTAGGGGATTCAGAAGACAAGTTGTTTATAGGTCGGGTATCCTAATCCAATAAAGTACATTACAGAAAGAGCCCGTTAGTAAAAAGGCAGAAAAATGTGTCGTTTCTGAAGATCTTAATGATTGGGAAGGTAAAGGTTACTTTTTCAGAAGAGTAACGCGGTCAATTACTTTTTTCTCAAGTAAACGAGTAATTTAGTTTAATAATTTTTTAAGCGAGTGTACTTGTAATCGATTACTTTTTTTTCGGGCATGCCGTGTACGAGACTGGAGTGACCATAACCCGACGATGCAGGTCTTGAGAAGAAAGTAGCTGTCGTTAAAATAAGACAACGTAGCAGAAGCCGGCACTGTTGTCCCATCAAACGTTTCCAACAATCAAACCCACGTGTAACGTTCAAACTGATCAATACATGTGTCTCCATTTCAGTATTCGAGACCTTCTGTGACGATGGTTTACCATGAAGCGCCCTTGACTGATCACCTAATGTTGTTGTTTTGTTTGTTTGTTGCTTTGCACAGAAAATTTCAAGTTATGCCCGCGTATGAGTAACGCATGAACATAAAACACAGAACGAAAAGACACAGGAGATGGTTCAGTGCACACCCCCCGCTAACTGTTCCTATTAGCGGCGAGATGTTTCGGTGGCGACCTCGTACGGTTACCTTTCGTGACGTCATTGCCTTACGAACAACAAGTTTGATGGTGTTTTAATTAGCATGACTGAAGCTTGAAATCATAGCGTTCTTCAACCAACACTGTCAACACCGTCAAAATTGAAGTCCTCACGTTCCTCTTATTTCCATCCATGAGAACTCCTTTGCTGACGTCAAAGTCAGCATTCGGCCAATCATGGAAGGACGACCACAGCGACGCTTTCGATCGCACACATCGCCATGTGGATCTGAAAGCTAAAGATGCACCCTTCATAATACAATTACACTTAAATCCAATTCAAGTTTACGGTGTTTTCCTCACTGCTCTGTTTCGCAATAAACGAGGTTCGAGTGAGCGCACTGTAGGACATAAAAGACTCCGTCCAAAAAAAGAAAAGCTTCATTCAAGCGCGTCATTTCATCCAAAAGCTTTGCCCGATAAACGGTGCTTTGTGAATTGTTCTTCCGGCTACTGCCAGCCATAGTAACATGCTCCGTTGCACTCCCGTAGCGCTGCGGCAGTTTGTAGAGCGCAGTTCTTAGGCGCCCGTTCCCGGCTTGTAACCGTGAGGTCCCTGAGCGGGATGAGTGAGGTGAAAGGAAGGAGGAGGAGGGGTATACGCGGCCCGTTAGCACCCTTCCCTCCTCCTCCTCACTCACGAGCTGCACGCTCTAATTCGATGTTATACGGAGTTGTAAACGGCTTTCCTGTTTTTATCTCCAAGAACTGGTGGCAGAAGCCTCTCCTGCAGTGTTTATGGTGCACGCCGAGCTAGAGACCATCTCGATGACTGCCTTCTACGAGGTGCGCGTCTTTCTCTACTGGGCTATGGAGCAGCGTTCTGTTGATGCGCCAGTAGTTAGCATCAGCAGGAATGTCCGGACGCGCCCCGCATGCGCATAGAGCCAAGCGAATCTTGATTTCATTTGGGCAATAAACGGTTGAAATGTGTTTGGTAAAAAGCTAATGCTTTAAAATGTGCCAAGCCAAGAAGAGCAAAAAACTGGCGTCACCCTGTTCTCACTCATCTTTACAAAATCCGACCATGTAGCTAACTGCAGAAATGTTTCAGGGTTCCATTCCGTACTTCGTTTCTACCTTAAGTCCTGGCCTAGCCAGCCGATCCTGCTGCCGCGACTGGTGGGACCACTGATCTCCACTAGAGGGGCTGGATGGCGCATTGAGCAAACAGGTATGAAGCCGCCGGAAGTAAGCCGCTTGTCCCGGAAGTGAGCGCTTGGCAGGCTTTGTAACCCTTCCGAGTGCTGGTTCGAAAAGCGTCGAGGGCGCTGAATTTTCGCGTGTTCCCTCAAAAGAGCCAGCTTGTTGCGCAGTAAGAACGCATGCGGACCCGAGAAGTATCAAGGGAAGCCATTCAAAGTAAATATTTTGTGATTCTAGTTTATCAAGTGTGAATATGTCCCAAGTTCAAACGCCTCATTCTCGGGATTTATTCCAGAAGGGGAGTATTAAAACCCAATCAAAGAGACAAAAAAGCCTGGTCCAAAATATCGACAGAATGCACTAGGAAGGCCAGCGCACGCCCAACTTCCGGGACAAGCATCGAACTTCCGGTGGCTTCACTTGCGCCCGACTCGGAGAGCAGCTATGCGCCATCCAGCCCCCTATAGTAGAGATCGAGTGGAGTGGGTCCATGCAACTTACCTAGTTCAAAAAGCGCATCATCGCGGTGTTCGTCCTGTTTCTATTCGTGTCGTGTCATGTCAGAACCAAACATAAATCAAAGCAGGTCTCGTGATTGCGCATTTCTGGCGCTGCTTAGCGGGTGCTCCCGGTAACCGGCTGCGTCTGGACGTAAGGACCGGCGAGCCGAGACTGGCGAGATTCTGCAAGGCAGAACGTCGTCCATCACCCTGGGGAGGAAAAAGCGAGGCCACGGTGGACAGAGGGCGCAGGGGGGAGGGGAGAGGAGGAGGCGCGAACTGGACGACTGGTCTTTGAGCTGAAACGAAGTATACACCAACTCATGTTTACAAACAAACCGGAGCGCCCCTAGCGGACGCCACCGGCGCCGCGCATGCGCGGTGGACGGTGGGCAAGAAGCCCGCCGTCGCCCATAAACAAACCATTGAATTGCGTTGTTGTCGGCGTCGGTGGGAGTCCCCGTGCTCTTTTTCGCGTTGGAATTGTTGATTCTACGTCCTCCTAACAATCTCTGACTACTTGAGCGGCTTCAGCAAAATTAACGAGGCAAAACTTTGCGTGAATAATGTGACGAGCGGCGATTCATTTCACGTGGACGCCGCAGAATGGGCGCTACAGCCTGACTCCCACGATGAGATTCTGCTCGCTATTTTCAGTCGCGACGTCGCTCGGGCTGCAAAAGCGTGGACCGTAGCTGAAATGGTGGACGTCGATACTGAAAACCGCAAGTAGAATCGGGCATTACAAGTCGCTGATGGCCACTGGTAACAATGAACAACATCTTCTTGTATCTTTTGTTTACACTTAGCCTACTTACCCCAACCAACCTTCAAAAGTGTTTTGAAGCCTGCACTTAGTTCTTATCGCAATTACCGGGTCAACGTTTGGTTTACGGGCCGCTGTCGTTTGAACGAGCTGACGACAAAAAGCAGACAAGTTTGAAAGAGCAGACGACAGTTCGAACGCATGCGCAATGAAGTGCGGGCAAGAAGCACCGCGTCCCGCGTCAACAAACCATTGGAATGTCACGTTGTCGGCGTCTGTGTGAGTCTGCATACTCTTTTTCGCGTTGGAATTGTCGATTCTACGTCCTCATAGCAATGTCTTACCACTTTAATCGCCTCAGCGAATTTATCAAGGCTCGTTACGCCGCTAAACTTTGCGTAAATAATTTGACGTGCGGCGATTCATTCGCATGAACGCCGCAGAATGGACGCCAAAACCATAATGAGATTCTTCTAGCTATTTTCGGTCGCGACGTCGCTTGTGTTGCTAAAGTGTAGAAGGTAGCGGCGATGATCGACGTCGATACTGAAAATCGGAAGCGGGAACTGACCAAGCGTAACGAGTCGGTGATGGCCACTGGTACCAATGATCAACATCTTGTATCTACTGTTTGCACCGAGCCTACTTAAGTTTTTTGAGGCCTGCAATTACTTCTTATTGCAATCACCGGGTCAAAGTTTGGTCTACGGGCCGCTTTTGTTTGAACGAGCAGACGACAAAAAGCAGACAAGTCTGAAAGAGCAGACGAAAGTTCGAACGATCAGGCGGCCGTGTGAATTTGAAGACGCACTGAACCCGTGGGTGGTCCGGACAACTTGGCGGTTTTCTCTCGTTCATGTTGAAACAAAACAAATACATCTGGCGACCACAAAGTGTTGCCCGCACAAGCAATCGTAGTTCGACAGCGTCTGGTTTGCCCTTTTCACGGCTACTATCCACGTTCCCGGACGAATGGAGGTGGCAGAAACACATGAAAACTGATCTTCAAACCTTTCCAGACTCTCTTGGTACAGCCCCCGTCGCAGCATTTTGACGAGAAGGCAGGTTTTTTGTCTGGTTTCTTTCAAAAGAACACAGGAATGCATGTCTTGCACGGCGACTTCTGCCCACCGCCCCAGACCGGAAGTGCGCCCGACGCGCCACCACCGCGGCGTGACGTAGGAGAGTTGAGTTCGTGTATACACGGGCCGCATTAAACAAAATTAAAAAAGTAAATCGGCTTTTGATTATAAAATTCAAGTCAAATTTGGGAGCTTCACGGGCCAAACCAACAAGAGGGCATCCGGCGCCCCAGCAAAGGACTGATGAATAACCCCGACCACCTGGGGATCTTTTGACGTGCCACGAAATATCTGTCACACAACGCCTTTTCCGCAATAAGCCTCCGTGAGATTGTGAGTCACCCTCGGCAGGTACTCGAACCCGGGAATTGGAGAACCATAGTCCAGCGCTTCGCCCTAGAAACGCAAAAGCGCCTTTTTCAGTGAACCAGTCGTTTTATATGCGATATCCCTAAGCATTAATAACCCAATACGTAAACAAACTCTCTGCCCCTCTACCCCTATTCGACCGGCCACCGTTTTGGTAATCTTATCAAAACACCTCCATCCTCGCCCCCCTCTGCAAGATGAATCCAGAGATAAAAGAAAACGCCGCGTCATTACGTCCTTGTCATAACAGCGATATCCGTTCATTTTGTTACCTCCCTCTTCTTAGCGGCCTTCTAATTAAACGCGAGTCTAACCTAAACATTTCCTTCATGAGACGCGACACTTGCAGAAATCATATCTGCTCCTTCCAAACGAAACCTCTCCGCTCTTATGGCTGCTCAGTTCCTCGCGTCTAGTTTGAAGATGGACCGCAGCCAAGAGCGGCCAAATGGACACCCCATTCCCACTAGCGGCTTTTCTATGTGCCATCTGGGTGTTCGATTGGTTGACCCGACCGTAGGGAACGGTAACGTCCAACATTCTAGGCATTTGATTGGCTAATGAGGCCGATGAACTCAGCGACGACGTGGTTTGACAACGTGATTGGTTGGGCTGGCTTGCAGCGCTCAAAGCGGTCCGACTTCGGGGATGACCTGCTTGACTTTCGGGGGACTGGATTGAAGATGATCAGACGTTTATAGAGACAAATCCCGCCGTCAGCAATAACAGAGAGTTGTATTAACATGAAGACGGCCAGATCTCCAGCTCCAATATGTAAGTAAGAGCAATAATGAAGTGGGGCCGGGAGTATTTGCGTTTATATCTTTTTTCCTTCGCTATTCTTTGGTGTGTCCACACAGAAAGTTTTCCGAGTGAAATTAATATGGCTCCTTGAGACGTCTATATGGGACGACGTTCTAATGTCTGTTTAGATAACATCATGCGCGCCTGCCCGATCGATATATATAAAAAATCCAATGATATATGTTAAACACTTTATGAGGTAAATAAATCGCAAATTTAAGGTAAAAATGTCGAAGTTGCACTTTTCGTGCATTTTTTAGCTCGCGATATATAGTTCCTATAATTGTATGAAATTGTTGTTGCACTATACTACCACCTTCATACAAAAAAAAATCGTTTTCTATCATTTTGTGCCTTGTCTGACAGAAATGTCGTCAAACTTGGCAACAATGACAGAACGTTAAAAGGGGGTTGCACTCTGAAGCAGATTTGATTTTCAGTTTCTTCATAAATACTTTTTTTACTCTTTTTTTTTCCATACATTGAGGTGTAGCATATAACATTAAGAAACACAAAAATATCGACCGGGCACGAGTGCCTGATCTCAGCTGTACAAACCCTTTAAACATCTCTACCAGCCAGCAAGCCGGCAGTTATACAGGTCGAGTTCTTCGGGACTGTAAAAGAACTGTTGTCTCTCCTTTCTCTCCCAAACAATTAATTATTTGTAAACTCATGGCAGTCATGTAATAACTAAGTTAAAACCACCTATACTCTTTTAAACTTACGTGTTTTTGTTTGTTTGTTTTTTAATCTGGTTCTTGATCTTTGTCGCTTTGTACTGCAAACGTCGTGCCTAATTCTAGTGGTCCCTCTCCAAGAGCGTACGCGATCAAACAAGCACCACTGTCATTTTCGATGGCAATGAAAAAATCTTGAATAAATCTCATTCAATTATGATAAAGCGAATGGCGGAAATGGGCGGGCAGTTAACGACTAAGCACTGAAAACCAAATTCGCAGTTTAAAAAAACATTTATGTTGAAAAATTTAAAAAGAATAGTCAGTAATCACCAACAAAAAGCATATCTGTGTCGGGTCATCAGCAAAATTCAGATGGACCATACGCACAATTCTCGAGAACAAGACACCAAAAACAGGAAATTACATCCGTAGACTCCAATAGCTTTCAATGTCCACACACAAAAAAAAAAAAAGTTATTTGAAAACCAGTCGTTGTAGAATCATTTGTAGCGCAGAAACTTCTACAAATTCCCAAATCATGCATTGTACAATTCTGACGTCAAAATACTCACGTAAGCACCAGGCGCTCCATATATCTAAACCCTGAATGGGAAAACCTGGAATCCAATATGGAGAGATCGAGACATTTAAACAAAAGAACCGCTCTTCATCTTGGTCCGCATGTGTCTCTATTCTTTTGATACACATACATGACCGCGCGAAAGCGTCCTCCGCACTAAAATAAAAAATAGGCAAACTTCTTTTACAAAATGCAGTAGTTACCGCGTATTCAGCAGATCGTTATACCCATTCTTCTTTCTTCTCTTTTTTTTTTTTGATAACAAAGTAAGAAAAGCTCGATGTTCTTTCTTCCATGGACTCCCCCCTAGTAATTGCAACGGCAACCCAATACATGGCCAGCTCTTTATAGCGCATTAGTAAAGAGCACGTACTCAACCGAAATACTACAATCCAAATTTTATTACTCAAAACGCCGCTGTAAACATGTTAAAAAGATTTATTACTGTATCCGATATCCCGGCAACAACTCGAAAATTGCCGCAAATCATAAAAAAAAAAGGCCCAATTTGGTTTGGAGCAACGCTGCTTGATTAACTTGAACAGTTGGCTGCGTGTGGAAGTAAACGAACATTGTTTTTTTGTTTGTTTTTTGAAGACGTTTAAAAAATTTTGTACTGCCTGAGTCATCATTCCATTTTGGGCTTGGATATGTACAAGCTCAACCGACTGAGAGGCAATTTTCCAGCAAGGCAATGTGTACCACGCGACCGTCATCATCATCATCATCATTGTTTTAAATTCTTCGTTTTCTTTTTCTTTTTTCTTTTTTTTTTGTCCTTTAGCGCCAACTTTCGGGAAAAGAAAAAACACTGTTTTCGAAACATTGGGAGTTTCAATTGCGAAATCCGCGTAATCGTCAGCGACACATTCATTTTCTTGTTGTAGTTTAGTAAATTGTGTTTGCTGGCTTCATCTGAAACGGAAAAAACAACACTTGTCTTTTGGTTTTTTTTTTCATTTTGATGAGGAAAGTGCGAGCAATAACATCATCATATTTTTTTTTGTTGCTGCTGCCGCTATCAGCCGAATGATAGAGGCCTGTAAGCATCTGTAAGTATTGTCTTTACCCTGTAGGGGGTATGTTCGATTTACCCGCACCAGCCTGCACTGGTGCGAAATGTGCAGCTCGGTCTGAGCCACCTCCTAAAGCACGCTGCCTTTACTGAAGCACGGTCGCTTGACCCTCTCCTCTTGAATGAAGTGAGCGATGACACCAAACGATGACACCACCACACAGCCCAAGGCTTTTCCATTTGAATTGCCCGCGGAAGATCACATCGGCTCGCTGGCTTACTCGCTGACTTTCCCGGGCAACCGAAGGCTCGGGCAACAATACTTGCGATGACCAGAAGACCGCGTCATCCTCCCATCGTACATATCACCCCATAATAGAGAGTTTTAGTAGAGCGTACGCTAAGAATTGCGGGCCTGGCGGGTGCGTGCTCAATCCATGCTCGAAATGAGGGCACGAGCTCCCGCTAGCAACGCAGTCGTTGCGCATACGATCCACTAAAACTGTCTAATGACAATTACCAGTCGCGGTGACGCTGGCCTCCATGGCTGTTGCCTTTCGGCGGTGCCGCGGCTCCTACTGAGCTAAATAAAGATTATTATGATTACGATGAAGAGGATCCCACTTTATTCTCGAATATCTGTTCTGGCGTCGTGTTGAGTGGGTGTATGCCCTTGGTACAGTTCTTAAGATCGCTGGCCTTCACAGTTCGCGCTTAGAACGGTAGTAAAAAACGTAGCATAGCAGAACGGAGTGAGAGCTTGTTTTACAACGGGACATTGTTCACATTCTTGCTCTTATTTATATACAGGCGTATATTCACGTAACCACTAATGCACGATGAATGCCAGAGTCTTAGTCCCTAGCGCAGGAATTAGCTCTTTTTTATTAATGAACTGCTGTCGGCGTCGGCGTCGGTGTCGCCGTCGGCGTAAAAGCTCGCGTTGCTTTATGGGACGTTCCTCATAATGACTTCACACGTGACGTCACATGTGACGTCACGAGGATAAAACTTTCCCGCTAAATTGGGTGAAAAAAATGTTCGCTACATTTGACGAAAAAGTTTTCTGCTAAAGTTAGCTTAAAATAATTTCCGCTAAATTTACCGAAACAATTTTTCCGCTAAATTTAACGGGGAAATTGACGTCACGTGACCTCGGCCGCAATGCCACTTTGCTATATTTCCCTCTATATTTAGCGGGAAAATGTTGGTAAATTTCTTGCTAAATTTAGCCGGGATATTAATTTCGCTTAATTTAGCGAAAATTTTTCGCTAAAGGGGAGGAGAGCAGAGAGGAGGAGGGGAGGGTACGGAGAGGAGCAGGGGCATACCCTCCGCTCCGTACTGCCCCCCTCCTCCTCAAGTGCTACGCTCTATTATTGTAAACGTCTCTAATTTTTTCTTTTTTCTTTTTGGGAACGCATGAAACGGCGTCTCTTGGCTTACGCTCTCAGCGTGTTATGGCTTTACCCTGTGCTTCGACGGCGTTCGAATTTTCCTGTTTTTTCGTATTTTCCTCGGGATCTCACGTTCCGCACCAGAGCAGCAGAGCAGGTATGCCTCAACATGCGTGGCAGTTTGAAACGCTCAAGATTGTACTTCCCAAAACAGGTCCTAACGAGTCTCTTTTCGCAGCGCCCCTGGGAAACGCAAAAGGCCCATAGTACGCTGTTCTCACGCTTCTTTGACGTGGATTGTCCCCATAGGTTTAGTTTTCAACTCTCTTAGGAGCGCGACGGTTGGATCTTCTCCCCATGGCA
>JAZHYW010050111.1:0-15040 GCA_037355805.1 Ixodes ricinus
GAAAAATACCTTTCGACGTCCGAAATCGGCTAGATTCAACGCCGCAAGAAAATCGAAAGTTTCAGATTCATGCCACCACCGCTAGGGTACGCGTTTCTTATTTCTAGTGGTGACGTCAAAACATCTGGCGTCCCGACGTTTTTTCCCATCGTTTTTCTTTGGAACTCGTGATACGGCATTTCTTGATTCACGCCCCGTTGCTGTTATCGTCTTAGCTTTAACTCTGTGCTACGACGGCGTTAGAATTTTTTTTGTATCTTCCTTGTTATCACGTTTTACACCACAGCAGGCACGCTTCTAGATGGGTGTGACAGTTTGAGACTCAAGTTTGTGCTACCCAAAACAAGTCCTAACAAGTCCCTTTTCGCAGCGACTCCAGGTCCTAATCTGAACACTTGGCGAAAGTCGGCGAGAAATCTGGTGGCCGTGATTGGCCAACGCAGCACTTGACCTTGGCGCGGCCAATCAGAGCCGCCGATTTCTCGCCGACTTTTTCCCAAATGTCCAGATTAGGCGCCAGGGCAACGCAGGAGGCGTATTCGCGCGAATGCATGTTTTTATGGTCGCGTGGTGCGCGACCGCGTCTTCCCGAAGGCCCCTAAACCAACGGTGCCCTGCCAGGAGATGCCCGAAGTCAGAGCAAACTTTCGCAGCCTCGTCTACACTTCGCTTCGTTTCAGCAACTACAGACGTAGCTGACGCTACAAATTAATGGGACTAGTCAAGCAGCGTCCAAAGCGCAAGTCACTGTGCCTTGTCTGTCTGCGATTGGTCAAGCGAAGATAGAAGACGTACAGAAACACAGCATGAACGGTGCGCTTTTGAAGCTGTCCGATTGGTTCCATCAGCTCGTATCAGTAGGCTGCGTCATGGCCTTAGGGTAAAAACTGAAGTAAAACCTTGTTCAGACACCTCTCTCTCTCCTTCCAGCATAATAGCAACAGGGTGTCCCGGAAAAGAAAAACACATTTACAGTGTTTTTTTTTTCTCCTCAAATATGAACTGCTCATTGTCAGTACGCTTAGTCTCCGCGCATATGTAGCGCTAACGGTCCAGACAAAATGCCAGAAGTTTAAGAGCTTGCCGTTACCTCAATCGAAAGTTGCAAGTGACTTTCTAAAACTTTCAATTGGAAATCAAGGTCTCGTTGCCGGTGGCTGACGTCAGTCATCTCCACGTATTCATGGGCTTCGTCTGCCACCATTTTACCCTTCGAGTTGTTTTCGAAAATTGCTCGTAACTTTGAGTCAGATGATGGCAAGCGAGCACTGAAACTTTGCCACCTGGTCCTGACTCCTAAAGCCGACGTTTTGGCGAATACCGAGCGTTTGGAAAAACGCAGTTTATGTTTTGCACAAAAAAAAGAAGGTTGTTCAGTTTTTACGTTGACACCTTGTATGTTTCTACTATGGTTTCTCAGAAACCGACTGTAGCGCTGCCGTATGTTTTTGCCGAAGTTCCAAAAATATGTGAGGAAGAAAGTGGTTCTGAAATGTATAGAAGTTCTGCGGGATCTGGTTTCTTGTCCAGACTGCGGTGATAATAAATGCTTACTCTAAAAATATATCGAATACACAATTAAAGGTATTGAGGCCAAAATGACACAAATTTAGCACGAACCTGAGGTCCCAAGTTTCGACCACGACTTCGCTCTTAACACTGCCAAACTCTGTGCGGTCATAAATTATTCTTTATCTTTCCCCCCCCCCCCCCCTTGTTCTTGACCAGCGGACGTTTGCATTTAGATGAAAAAGATGGAGTTGGATGTGTCCATGTTAGACCCGAAGTTAAGCAAAACAATTCGTTTAGCATGAGGTTCTATGTACATAATGAGAGAGAACAACAGTGCGGTTGTTGCAGTGTTTGTTTCAGCTGTCTCCTTACGTCAACAGTCCTGGGTCCTTCTTTCAAAATTTACATCGATACAGATAGAGCAACTTCAAATGTACTTTTTTCTGACTGCAGAAATATTTTTATTGAGAAATAATAAGCTATCAATTTGTTAACCATTGTTCTTGTTGTTTTGATTTCTCACACCCATATAATTTATCCGGTAATAGTTCAACTGAAATACTGAAATACCCCATCAGTTAGGTTCATACGTCTGAGGAACATAATCAGCCACGGCTATACCGAACTAACCTCTCAATAGACCCTTTCCCAAAGTTCCTCAAGCAACACTGGGGTTCGCCATTTCCAAGGCATGAAGCCGGGTGATAGTTACGAAATTGCAGAGGGTAAGCAAATTGGCGAAGGAGAAAAATCATACTTTTGGTTCTTTATCTATAGGCTAGGTGGCGCAAGCTACCCGTTATAAAGGGTAATGAAGGGCAATGAAGGCAGGCCACGACATTGCACTTCAGTGGGTCCCGGGACAGTGTGGTTTCACGGGCAATGAAGCGGCAGACTGCCTCGCCAAAAAAGCACACTGGGACGGGCAATATCAACGAGTCCCCCTTTCCAGTGGAGACACTTGGAAGATATTAAGGACAGTAGTACGAAAAAAGTTTAGTTCTACGTGGATTGACGAACACTCTAAACGCTCACCTTCTTTACGAAATCGACCCTCAGATAAAATTCCGCGTGCCCATTTCTCTCACACGCAGCATAGAAACACTATTACACAAACTTCGTCTCAATGTCGCTTATACCGCTAGCCTTTTACACCGTATCCAATGTGCAGATTCCCCAGAATGTGCATGTGGAGAGTCGGTCGAAGATGAAACTCATATCCTACTGGAATGCTCGAGATTCGAAAAGTGTTGAAAAGAGATGAATTTACGGGTCATGATGTAATTGACGACCCCCCCCCCCTCTTGTCGCTAGACAAGGTGCTAGGAGCTTGGCCTACCCCAGTTCTACAAAAAAGGCTATATTTTCCTTACGCGATTTGCTCTTGGAAACTAAAATAGTGGACAGTTATTGAGGGTAATATATCTTCATCAAGAACAACACAGACGCGGCACCAAAATAGAAATATCAGTATATTATAAATTTGCATTACATTCATCCTTCAGCTGTGAAATTCTGTATACTACTCATATACCCTTATTGCACATTATCGCACTAAAATAAGCTTTTAATGTTAAAAGTGTTTAGGTAATATAATGTGCATAACGCCCCCTTTAGCGTATATTGTACATACCCCGTACGTTTGAGTGTAGGAGTTGTATGTTAATAGCATGACAAATCATTGCACCCTGATGTAAATATTGTACTTTTATAACCTGGAGTGTATTGCAGGGTGTTCTGTGCAGTGTTTAGATTATGTGACAACTGTGAAATCTCAAGGAAATGGACACTAATCACTTAAGTTCAAAGATGTACCGGCGCTGTTATAGCAGCAGCCAATGTCTCCTTTATATTTATTTTTATTAGTTATTAAAGAAAAAAAGAAAAGAAAACTGGTCACCGCCTGCAAACGTGTCAAGTTTGCGATCAACGAGGTAGAGTGACTTACAGCGATAAACTGGCAGCTGAAAGTGACCACCACCCGGCGGCCGCCATGTTGCACATTTTTGACCACTAGATATGTGACCTTATAGTTTTACGTCTAGATTTTAACAAAGTACCGCGCACATATAATTGCTTATTGATCTTTAACAACAGTACCGACGAGATAAGTTATGTTTCGTATGTTTTAAGTCCAAAATGTGCTTTTACGACAAAAACTCGGGCAGCTTCGCAGTGGCTCTGCGAGATGCCGTCAGCCGTGGTGCTGTTGTATTTTGGGTTCTTATGGGAGCTTGACACTGATCTTCGGGGCTAACAGTATTGAAAAATAGTTTATCATGTTTTTTACAGCGATCGCAGTACAAATCTCGGCTGAGGGACGCGCTGGCGGAGATACTGACGCAAATTAGGCAGTGCTGCGTGGACCCACTAATGGTGGCGCTTAGCGGAGAAGGTGGGGGGGGGGGCGTGGAAGCCTTGTAGGCGGTATTGGTTCCACAGCCTCGTAAACAAAGACGTCAGCCGGCCCAAGGCGGTTATTGGTATATGAGATGGAAGTAATAGTAAGAGAACTCGTTTGGATTGAGAAACGGTGGGCGCGAATGCGCCAATACCGCGGAACGGCGCCATCTTCGACAGCTGTTCTTCGCAGGCGATGCAATAAAACGGTTCCAGACGGGAGACGGAATGTCCGTGGAGAAGACGAAATGAACGCGGTTATGCGCGGCATATGGCTTTTGCTGTGGCGTCTCTATCCACATGGGCACTCCACTGCATCTTATGACGTACCTCGGAGGACTCTATACCAGACATCTTATTCAATTTAACGTGGCTCACGTCTCGCGCGCCGCTCCTGGGGGGTCACGTGGCACTCACGTGGCTTTGGATTGGCTTTGATGGCTTGTAGCGTCCGTAGCGCTCCGTCGTCGCAACTGCCAACTGCCAACTCATTTTATGGTGCCGCTTCGAGCCTTTTGAGCGTGGTGTTATAAGACTGCACTTCGTTGAATTTGGTCTTTGACGCCCACGTCGAACAATGCGTTCCTCCTCTTCTTACTCTACTACTAAGCATAGAATTGTTTTGATTGAGGTGGTGCTTTTCTGAAGCGATCAACGTTCTGCTATCCTGTAAAGAAAAAGCTCTGGGAATACAGAAAGGTGCATTAGTGTCTGAGCTTTGAAGGGCTGGGATTTCAAAAGACAAGTAATTAATGTGTTGTTAATTTTAAAGTTTATGTGTTTTACGTTTGTTGTTATTATTGGGAAGCTATAGCGTGTTTTTCTAAAGATATTTGGACAACTGTTTCTTGTTGTCAAAAAGGTGAGTGTCAATGAGACAAAGACACCGAAATAAGGGCGAAACAAAATGTTTGCATTGTTCTCTTTATTAGCCATCGATTATATAAAAATGATTTCACCGTAAAGAAGGAGTTGACGAGTTAAGTACCTTGTTCTGTGGCAGTTAGGGCATCGGAAAGTTGGTCTGCCTCAGAAAGTTTTTGGTGTCTCCTCTCTAAATGAGCAGTTTAGCCATTGCTGCGCCACTGCTAGCCTGGGGTCTTTAGCGCGCACCACGCAGTAGGGACACACAATCGAACACCAGTACGATGCTCATCCGGATCGAGACAGGCAGGGGTGGGAACCGAACACAGCATCCCTGGGTTCTGCAGAGCGAGCTTTCGCTCAACGTGCTCCGAACTTTGCTTTTGAAGAGCTTAGGATTGCGCGTGCCCAGATTCGATCATCTCTGAAACACGTGCTCCCGTACCTTTGACGGCATTGCCACATAAAGTCGTCCACGAATGTAATAAACTCGTCTACCGGACCACCCGTTTACTGATAGCTGCAATAGTTCTCCGTAACCAGCCTCGACACAGGGCCTCATGCCTGAGTTATGCTCAGCGTTCGCGTGTATGTCAGGTACTCTGCTCGATTTTCAAAAGCAACGGAGACGCGCGTTCTCGGCCCGTAGTATACGGAGCGGACGTTCGTCTCATTGTTGGGCATGACGTGCGTTTGTTTACCCCCATGTGTGTCCACGCGCGTTTGTTTCTCCCGGACCTCAACCAAGGACGGCGTGAGCTTGGCTGCGTTGTTATTCCGCGTTCTCTAAGCGTTATCTGTGCTGTCTTTTAATTGGCGGGCCCCTCTTTGTGTTTCCATGCGCCAATGACAGATTTTAGAACGCTTGCTCGCCGTACAGGCTGTTGATGCGTGAACGTTGAAATGGTGTATAGGTCTTTGCAAAAATCGCCTTCTGCGCGCTGGCATCTTTGTCAGCCGGACTGTAAAACGACTTGTGAGCACGCGCTGTTGCCCTGCTGTGCACTATATCGATCGCTCCGCATGCGTCCACAGCTTAGTGACTCAGCATCTTTCGCCCAAGTGTTGAGCAATGCAGAGGGCTATACTCGCGGCTGAAACAACAGTCAAAGCTGCTGGCTCGTGGCTGTGCAGTTTTTTTTTTCGGAATGACGCCCGAGCAGCATTTCCTTCGTCATCACATTTTCACGTTTTGACTATCAATATTTCAATTCACTTAGTGAAAGCTCGCGCTGCAAGATACTGGATTCGATCCCCCCTCTTGCCCGTTTCGATGTGTGCCAAATTCGAATTGTACCGGCGTTCGTTCATGTAATCGCTACCGCGTGAAGCGCGTTTGGAGGCCTGTTCACACTTCTGCGATCGAGACGACCGAGAGAGACCAGACCGAGTTTTAAGCCTCTTGCGATCTCTCAGACCGGATGCGCTACAGCGGAGCTGTTCCTAAGAGATCGCAAGAGGCTTAAAACCGGTCTCGTCTCTCTCGGTCGTACTCGGTAGCAAGAGTGTGAACGGGCCTTAAGCCCTATAGGATAGCTGTGGCACCCCACTGGCTAAATTTTCCATATGCCGCGTTTCAGCATACTCTGGAAGACCAATGTTCAATGTCTAAACATTGAATATGTAGCTTGCGTCTTGACTTTGCCGGTTTTTTTTCTCTTTCAGCCCCAAGGGGGTGGGGGAGTTTTATGTTTCCAATTAAAACTGCAAGCAAAACTTAGGAACGTGTCCGCGGGCATCAGCAGCCTTGTCCATCACGTGAAAAATCGTCATAAAATTGGTCCACCGACCTGCTCATTAAATGCGACTCGCAGGGTTATCAAG
Source organism: Ixodes ricinus (assembly GCA_037355805.1). Lineage (NCBI taxonomy): Eukaryota > Metazoa > Arthropoda > Arachnida > Ixodida > Ixodidae > Ixodes > Ixodes ricinus. The sequence goes on from JAZHYW010050111.1 coordinate 6,601, forward strand.
GTTTTGAACTCCATCAATACACCATCCCTGAAACGTGCTTTTGGACGGCTCTGTTGTCTGCTACTTGTCAGAGCAACACACTAAGTGACTTTCAACAAGCTTTTGATTGGACGTCGCGTCCCGCAGATTTACCTTTCGTCCATCACAAGGTTAGGCAAAGTCAACGTTACTAGAACCACTCAGTTGGAAACTGCCATAGAGACTGCTTTAAAAAAGTGGCTCCGATCCGTACTCGAGAACCGAGCTAATGGCGATCGCAACGCCGCCATCTCTCCCGCAGCGTCCATTCCGGGAACTGCACGGCTGCACGTCAAGTCGGGCAAGGACCGGTGGCGCCATCTCGCAGGGCCATCTCGCAGTAGCTATCTAAACCAGCTTTCATGTTTCAACTCCTCGCTAAAGGGTGGCGCTGTTATCGCATTTAGCTCGGTCTCGGTGGACGCCAGCGGCCCGGATTTCAAGGGTGAGTTTCCCAACTGAGGGTTTTAGTAACGTTGGGGCAAAGTGTAACACGCAGGGCCAGCACACATGGCCGAAAGACAATGCCGTCCTCGACTTCATTCTGCTGATATGCGTTACACCTGCACAGTCACGCCAGGAGACGCAGCAGGATATGTCGCTACTTTTAAGTCTATCCTTTGCCTAGGAATGACAGTCGTAGCTGACCGGATGTTTAAAGCACTGAGTGCCGCGCAATGGAGTCTATATTGCAGGACGATCGGTCAATTTACTCAATGGCGGTGATATCCGTTCGCGTTGAAAAGCACGAAAATGAATGACGAACAGACGAGCACCGTGCCGAATGTATTCACGGCGGGCGCGGTGTGTAACGTAGCCATTTGAATATTATCACCGATAATACTCTCACTAGTAATATTCTGTAATGCTCGTCATTACTGATAATTTATCACTAGGGACGAGCATAGACGAAACAGAAGCCCACAGGATTTTTCTTCAACTCTGTTCAAAGTGAGTTTCATCTTCGAAAGCCTTGAAATTTATGAGTCACTCTCTGGCTTCCATAGATAGCAAATATGCCGGTGGTTAACCTCAGGAGCTTGGAATCTCGATAATCTGCTCTTATCGTAGACTGTTCCTCTGAATTCGCCCGCTTCGACAGCCGAGATTGATTTCTTCGAGTTCGTTGACGCTGTCTGCGGCGGGTTCCCCGATGCCGCTTCGCACGACGACCGGTCGATACTTTGTGAAAGTTTTTCTCCCACCGACCCCGCACGACGTTTGAAGCCTGGAGGCGCATAAAAGTTTGATCTCCGTAAGTTGCGCCACTCTCATTATTCGATTATTGTACCCCGATGAAGGGCGGCTTTGACGAACGCAGTGGAGCTGAAGAGTTTAACGAGCGTCTGGTCCTTGATCTCCGCGGGAATCTAGAGCTGGAACGTGCGGGTGCAAAAACGCGATTACGCCTGTCCTGTTGTGCTTTGTGTTCCACCCTTTTTGATTTATTGCAAAAGAATCTACTGGAAGACAAACTCTGGTAGCCCACGTTTCGTACAAACACTGAGCAGCGGGATAAACCGACACCCCCTAGAAATAGCAAAGCCCGTGCACTAGAATTTCAACGTCATCTCGGTGCGGCTGTGCACAAACGCAGATTAAATGCGAGCACGCGCCATCGTTCGGCTGGGACTCGTGCCCGATCAATACTTCGAAGGACGCTCAGCGTCGTACTGGGGGCCGAACTGCTTGTGTCATTCTTGCGTAATGACGTCACGTGGAGGCGGAAAAAGGCTGTTCATGGGCCATGATTATTTTAGGTGGTGTTGGCTGGACAACCTTAGCGAAACGACGGCCGCCATTTTGACGTTTTAAGATGTTCCTTATGGAGTTCTTCTAACACGTTTGGAATACCTAACTACCCTCCGTGGTGATCGAATGCGATTTCTTTTCTCGCCGCGGCCCGCTTAAAGCTATAAGTCATAAATGGCGTGATTTGCCTTCCAATGTAGCCCTTAGAAGGCGAGAAAGAAAAAAAAAAGACGAGAGGTGACGAATTGAAGCAAGCTTTGGTGTCGTCAACACGGTGCCATCTAGAACGCCCATAGCTTCAAAAGTAACAAGAGTGAAAAAACGAAGTGAACGGAATGAACACGCAATATAATGCTCATAGAGTTCGTTCACGACAACCCCTACGTCTGTGCTTCACAGACTGGTTGCAGTGGCTGCCGGTTGTAACGATGCACCGCAATTTCGTGCGGTCTTAATCACACTTAACTAGGACACGGCGGTGACATTTAATGCGTAAAAAACAAGAACACCATACCATTCGCTAATACTTTTTTTTAAAGCCCCGTATAGCGTAAGTATTATGAAGACATATACCACGACACTAAACCAAAAGCATGTTCAAGAGCACAAAACGAACCAAAACATAGCAAGAGTAGGCTCAACTCTTGCTCCAGTTAAGTATGATTGAGGCTGTATTTTATTTATTTATTTACTTTAGGTACCCATCAGCGCCCATGAGGGAAATATAGGGGGGGGGAAACAAGTAAATTATGGCACAATATATCAAATGAAGCAATGCCATTTTCAGTACCCAGCATGATTTTATTTTTCTTTTGTAACAATTTGTATACGCACCTTATTGGGCCGTCTGGGAGTGCTAAAAGTTTAAACCCAATTTCGGTATTCGCCACATAAAGGCAGCTTCAAGTGTGATCGTCACTGCTTTTCGTATATCATTTGAGAGTGTCACAAAAAAGTTTAGAATCACTACCAGTGCTCTTGTTATTAAACAGCTTCAGTCGTGATCGCCCCTCCACCTCCACCGGAATTTCCAAAGTGCTCCACAACAACAAACTTTCCCGAAGCAATCTGCGCCCCTCCTTCCCCCGCCCTCCCCCTCCAAAAAAAAAAGAATGAGAGAGAAACTTTTGCGCATCCCTAGCGTTAGCGGGACTTGGGGGAAAACCGGGAAATGGGGCTGCGTCCGGACGAGCAACTTCCGGTCGGCCGCACACTATCAAAACAGGAATCCTGTATACACTCCGTTTCACCTTGCGATGGACCGCAGTGGACGCTACGCGCTATATCAACCAATCCAATATCGTGTGAGTATCACGTGACCTTCGAAAGAGGCGTAGCGACGCGCGGCCGGGCGCGTTTTCAAGCGACATTTCTGGATTGGCAGGGCTGGCTCCTACCGTTCGCTGCTGCCCATCGTGAGATGAAAGGGAGTGCAGTAGCTCATTGTTCGACGGCACAAGCCGGCAGCAGCGTGGTCCTATATTCCCTTCACCCCTAAGCTGTCAGTGCAGTGGAGGCTACGTGTTCTTTTTAAACCACTCGTACGTGGATCTTTGCCCACGTGATCGCGTTCTCGCCTACATCGACGCGCAGAGAGCGGGTCACGTATTGGAAGGAGCCGGGTTGATCGGTCCGTAGAGTACGTAGCTCCGACTGCACTGTCAGCTTGGAGGCGAACAGAGTATACCTGCGGCTGACGCGAGGCTGATTTCGCTCTAATTAGACACCCCGTCTCGACAGCCTCATTATCAGGGGAACTCCCGTCGCGGCGAGGGCGGACAGGGCAGGCAATTACGCTGTACAGTCGGGAACACGCCACACTGGAGTGTAGCCACGTGTTTGGTTGGGTGGGTGGACGCGGCGAGGGAATCCACCGATATCAGGCGGCGACTTGCGCCGTCTGGGAAGTGTTCTGCACAGGGTGGTAATATTGAACGTTGATACCTTGCTATTACTATAATTTATTAAGCCGGGGTCACACTGCTTCTGCATCGAACAAAAGACGGTCTGCATGCAGAGTCGAACGCGAATCACCACGAGATTAAAGCTCCAATATCCGCGTGATCACAAAAAAAAAAAGAAATAGCAATTTTGTAAAAAAGAACAAACAGTTAGAGGTGAATTTAGGCGTTTTTTTGGTCCCGTGAAATCTCAATATCGCGTTCCTTTTTTCCGAAGATGTAACTAAACGCCAAACAACGCGAAAAATACTCTCATCAGTTCGTGACGTCATACTAGAGATCTTTGGGCCGCCAAGCGCGTGTCGCTCGTGTGGGCAGCACTTGCAATTGCAGCTCGCCAGGTAGTGATGACGTCACAACATGGCGTCTGGGTCCAAACAAACCGTTGCTAGGGACGTTGCTATGGACTAATGCATGGAGACTCCACATGAGGCTAGATTTTTGCTTACAAGTAAGTAAATAATTTTTTGTAAGCGACCTAACTTCTTGATATCTAATTATGAAGATGTTCTTGTCGTCTCAGTGTCATATTGCAACGATGAAAGCCATTTCTGAAGTCTTACACTCCGCTTTGCTTTGGTAGCAGACGACACGATAGATTTGCTGGCCTCTGTTGCAGCGGGCGTCTTCATTGAAATGCGTCGGTAAACAAGCGACAAAAACAAGTGGATTGCCGTGGCCGTAGAGGCCTCCGCAATGTGCGTTTTTTTTCTGTGAACAACCCAGCTTAGTTACGAGGGGTGAAAATGCAGTTAGATCAAACGACGTCACGCAGATCAGTTACGACGACGACCTGAAGTGCATTACCGGCGTAGTGCAGGCCACCATGAGAAACAAATCGTACGCCGTCGAGGTAAGTCGTTTGTTATTATTATTTTATTATTGTGGTTGTCAGGTTATTAAAGAATTGCATGTCTATCGCGATTTCGCAGCATTTTGCTTTTTTTTTCCTTGGTATACATCAAATTCCGTGGATGTGCTCTTTTGGTGAAGATCTTCATCGAACCCGCGATGCGAGTACAGTCTGTAATAGACTCACCTTATGTTTTTTATCCAGTTCTTTCGCGCTTTGAGGTCTTGCGGAAATCTGAAGAAACTGCAAGAATCTCTCTCCACGCGATGGTTACAACCAGGTATACGAAGCACCCTCGCATAGCGCGAGTCCACAAACAAAATTTGGGATCTCAACCGTTCGCCTGAAGTGCTTTTCTCGCGGGTGCGATGCGATCTTTTAGCAGACTATCATCTCGATCGACGCCCGGACTTTCGATAAACCATATTTTGCATCGCACCCCACTATGAAATCTTAAGAGTGTTTGAAACTCAATATATTTCAAACAAATGCGATGTCAGAATATCGTCTTTATTCACACGATGCAAACGACGGCCCCACTTGGCCGGCTGGCGTGCGGCAGACGGCATACTTCTTGCATTCGTCGTCTGCTGCAGGCATCTTGAGGACCGGAAGTTCCAGTGGTAAATATTTCAGAAACGAGCGATTACCGGCACACTTCTGTCGAAACATATATGACATTCAAGCTTTCTATATCTGTGATTTATAGAAGTTTAAATCCTACTCCTGATTTTTGAATGGTCGGAGTTTTCGTAGCGAAACCGAGCCACATGTATTCGTCCATAACAACGACCCTAGCAACGGTTTGTTTGGACCCATGACGTCACACTTACGAGTCAACTGCAAGCTTGCCAGGTATATTGTCCGCACTAACACCAGTCGTGACGTTTTTTTTGACCTTGTTGAAAATACCAAAAGTGCGCGTGCATAGCTTTGTCAAGCGCTGAAGATGCATGAGAGCAGAGATTCCAGCTCCTTGTATAGACCTATTGCTGTCTTACCCAAGCATCAAGGAGAATGCAGGGATTGGTGTTCCACGCGCCGCACGTGCTGGCCTCAGCAGTAGTAACTTTTCCAAAGCAAAAACCTAAAACAAATGGCATCTTGCACGCGCGTTCGTCAATGCTTTCTTTTGGTTATTTACTTCGAATCATTTATACAGGAAAGGCGTGCGCGTGTGGCGCGTGGAACACCAATCCCTGCATTCTCCTTGATGCTTGGGTAAGACAGCAAATGGTCTATAGACCATTTGCTGTCTTTAAGCATCAGAAAATGAAGGATTGGTGTTCACGCGCCGCACGCGCGCTCTGTATAGGATTCGAGTAGTGACTTGGGCAAGCGAAACGCGCATACAAGGTGCCATTTGTTTTGAAGTATTCGCCTTAGAAGGTTACTGCTGCTGAGAACCAGCGCATGAACATATCCCTGCATTCTCCTGATGCTGGATAGATTTAACAAATGACTCATAGACCTATTGCTGTCTTACCCAAGCGTCAAGGAGAATGCAGGGATTGGTGTTCCACGCGCCGCACGTGCTGGCCTCAGCAGTAGCAGCTTTTCCAAAGTAAAACCTAAAACAAATGGCATCTTGCACGCGCGTTCGTCAATGCTTTCTTTTGGTTATTTACTTCGAATCTTTTATACAGGAAAGGCGTGCGCGTGTGGCGCGTGGAACACCAATCCCTGCATTCTCCTTGATGCTTGGGTAAGACAGCAAATGGTCTATTGGCGACGTGCGCGACCGAAAGCGTCGCTGTGGTCGGCCTTCCACGATTGGCCGAACGCTGACTATGACGTCAGAAAAGGATTTATCATCAACGGAAATAAGAGGAATGAAAGAACTTTAATTTTGACGGTGTTGGCAGTGTTCCTTTGAGAGCGCAATGATTTCAAGCTTCCATCATGCTATTTACAAACACCATCGAACTTGTTGTTTGCAAGGTAATGACGTCACAAGGGGGAACCATAGGAGGGCGCCACCAAAACATCTCGCCGCTAATAACGTAACGCCCCGGGAAGGAGGGTCTTCGTCCGGTACTTCAAAAAATAATCTTGATATTCGTGATTCTGCAGGCCGAATGAAGGCTCGGTAAGTGTGCTCTCTCAAATACAGAACCACTTCAGTTTCCATTACAAGGAGAAAACTTGGTACGCGGCATCGAACCTCGGACACTGCGGTGACTCGTGTTTGCGGACAGTCGTTTGGATGATGTATGGACAGTGTGACCCCGGCTTTAGGGTCGTGGATAGGTGGAACTCTGACCTGTCTGTTCAGCAACATCTTCATCTCCGAAAAGGATCGCTTATTGGGAATACAGTTTTCGTAGACATATTTCCCTCCTTCGCTACGGCTCTCCGCACAAGGCGCCACCGCAGCGCGTGTGCGCCGTCAGCGTCGTCTGCAGAGTTGCGGATGCGTAGAGGGTCGCGGCCGGGTAGCGTTTGCGGGACAGCAAAAACAAAACCCGAAAATCATTTTTTTAGTAGAGAAGCTCATTTACTTGTATTTAAAAATAGCACATAGCAAGGCAATACATAAGAACAAGACGGTCTGACAAGAAAAACAAATAAAAAAGAGATCTGCACTGGGTCATTGGAATATGGCAAAACGCACCTATATTAACTTAGGGCATATGCATATTCATACAATCGCGTCTTTGTTTTAGGTTTTGCCGGCAACTGGTCGTTTCCATTTTGACATTGGTGCGTGCGCATCATGGGGGTAGGAGGAAGGGGAGGCAGCATACTCGGCTCAAGCCAGGCAGAAGCGAGATCATCCCTGAGAGTGAAGCCGGTGCGTTGGAGGTCGTGTTCGGTGGGAACGACACCGAGAGGTCTCAAGGCAGTCCTTTCTGTCCAATAGCGCCTTTTGAGTTCGTTCGTTCCTGGTCATCGGTGGAGGCGTGTTCCTCTAGACCGGACCGTCTCCCCCGGCTTCATCTCCTGGTGGCGATCGTGTCTCCTCCATTTTCACTATCTCCATGGTGTGCATCGTCCGATGTTCAAAACGTTGCTTTCCTGCCAGACGGAGCTTCTGAAGCGCAATCGCTCAGCAGAAATGTATGACTCCCACTGACCGAGCCGTCTACGGCACGGAGAAGAGGATAATCGAAAACGCACTCTGGCAGCTGCCCTGGATAATCGACCTGTCTCCATGGCAGCAGGGGCGTGGTGCCTAGCTCGCCCCCCTCCACCCCCCCCCGCACACACACACACGAAGCCACCCTGAGTATCTATTCTACCACATAAATTCGTCCGCTCTATGGATCGTTTTCCCCTTAAGTCCAAACTCAGCCGATGCTAAGAGCTGGCTTCACCGAGGTGACTGCGTCTAAAGCGCCATCATGAGGGTGTTCGTCGTCTTTCTGTAGAGGGATTTACTAGCATCTCTGGACCAATCGCAAACAGAAAAGGCCTAGTGACTTGCGCTTCTGGCGCTGCCTGATTAGTCCAATTACCTCGCAGCGTCGGCTGCGCCTGGACCTCAAGCTGAAACGCAGTACTGTGCTCTTATAAGGGGACTCTTGGTGTTGGTGAGGGAGTCGCTCACTTATGAAGTATAGATAGGAACTCTTGGATCTTTCTTTCTTCGATTCCTTTCTTGTTCCAAGTCGTTTTATCAATTACCTATTCTCTCCCTTTCTCTCCCAGCAGAGGGTAGCGAACAAGGACAAGGCCAAGGCAGCGACACCTCGTAGATACCAAGGCCGTTGTACTGAATGGTGGACGTCACCTGAAGAGGAGCCTATTTGCGAGATCCCACGGGACACTCTTGCCGCGTCGGCCTTCGGCCATGACTAATGTCTCTGTATTCTTGGCTGGTCAGCTGAACTCCAGCTCTGGGGGGGGGGGGGGG
>JAZHYW010050112.1:0-17046 GCA_037355805.1 Ixodes ricinus
ACACAATTAAAGGTATTGAGGCCAAAATGACACAAATTTAGCACGAACCTGAGGTCCCAAGTTTCGACCACGACTTCGCTCTTAACACTGCCAAACTCTGTGCGGTCATAAATTATTCTTTATCTTTCCCCCCCCCCCCCCACCCCTTGTTCTTGACCAGCGGACGTTTGCATTTAGATAAAAAGATGGAGTTGGATGTGTCCATGTTAGACCCGAAGTTAAGCAAAACAATTCGTTTAGCATGAGGTTCTATGTACATAATGAGAGAGAACAACAGTGCGGTTGTTGCAGTGTTTGTTTCAGCTGTCTCCTTACGTCAACAGTCCTGGGTCCTTCTTTCAAAATTTACATCGATACAGATAGAGCAACTTCAAATGTACTTTTTTCTGACTGCAGAAATATTTTTATTGAGAAATAATAAGCTATCAATTTGTTAACCATTGTTCTTGTTGTTTTGATTTCTCACACCCATATAATTTATCCGGTAATAGTTCAACTGAAATACTGAAATACCCCATCAGTTAGGTTCATACGTCTGAGGAACATAATCAGCCACGGCTATACCGAACTAACCTCTCAATAGACCCTTTCCCAAAGTTCCTCAAGCAACACTGGGGTTCGCCATTTCCAAGGCATGAAGCCGGGTGATAGTTACGAAATTGCAGAGGGTAAGCAAATTGGCGAAGGAGAGAAATCATACTTTTGGTTCTTTATCTATAGGCTAGGTGGCGCAAGCTACCCGTTATAAAGGGTAATGAAGGGCAATGAAGGCAGGCCACGACATTGCACTTCAGTGGGTCCCGGGACAGTGTGGTTTCACGGGCAATGAAGCGGCAGACTGCCTCGCCAAAAAGCACACTGGGACGGGCAATATCAACGAGTCCCCCTTTCCAGTGGAGACACTTGGAAGATATTAAGGACAGTAGTACGAAAAAAGTTTAGTTCTACGTGGATTGACGAACACTCTAAACGCTCACCTTCTTTACGAAATCGACCCTCAGATAAAATTCCGCGTGCCCATTTCTCTCACACGCAGCATAGAAACACTATTACACAAACTTCGTCTCAATGTCGCTTATACCGCTAGCCTTTTGCACCGTATCCAATGTGCAGATTCCCCAGAATGTGCATGTGGAGAGTCGGTCGAAGATGAAACTCATATCCTACTGGAATGCTCGAGATTCGAAAAGTGTTGAAAAAGATGATGAATTTGCGGTCATGGTTATTAATGGTAATTTACGACCCCCCCCCCCTCTTGTCGCTAGACAAGGTGCTAGGAGCTTGGCCTACCCCAGTTCTACAAAAAAGGCTATATTTTCCTTACGCGATTTGCTCTTGGAAACTAAAATAGTGGACAGTTATTGAGGGTAATATATCTTCATCAAGAACAACACAGACGCGGCACCAAAATAGAAATATCAGTATATTATAAATTTGCATTACATTCATCCTTCAGCTGTGAAATTCTGTATACTACTCATATACCCTTATTGCACATTATCGCACTAAAATAAGCTTTTAATGTTAAAAGTGCTTAGGTAATATAATGTGCATAACGCCCCCTTTAGCGTATATTGTACAGTACACCCGTACGTTTGAGTGTAGGAGTTGTATGTTAATAGCATGACAAATCATTGCACCCTGATGTAAATATTGTACTTTTATAACCTGGAGTGTATTGCAGGGTGTTCTGTGCAGTGTTTAGATTATGTGACAACTGTGAACTCTCAAGGAAATGGACACTAATCACTCAAGTTCAAAGATGTACCGGCGCTGTTATAGCAGCAGCCAATGTCTCCTTTATATTTATTTTTATTAGTTGTTAAAGAAAAAAGAAAAGAAAACTGGTCACCGCCTGCAAACGTGTCAAGTTTGCGATCAACGAGGTAGAGTGACTTACAGCAATAAACTGGCAGCTGAAAGTGATCACCACCCGGCGGCCGCCATGTTGCACATTTTTGACCACTAGATATGTGACCTTTTAGTTTTACGTCTAGATTTTAACAAAGTACCGCTCACATATAATTGCTTATTGATCTTTAACAACAGTACCGATGAGATAAGTTATGTATCGTATGTTTTAAGTCTAAAATGTGCTTTTACTACAAAAACTCGGGCACCTTCGCAATCGCTCTGCTAGATGCCGTCAGCCGTGGTGCTGTTGTATTTTGGGTCCTTATGGGAGCTTGACACTGATCTTTGGGGCTAGCAGTATTGAAAAATAGTTTATCATGTTTTTTACAGCGATCGCAATACGAATCTCGGCTGAGAGACGCGCTGGCGGAGATACTAACGCAAATTAGGCAGTGCTGCGTGGACCCACTAATGGTGGCGCTTAGGGAGGGGGGTGGGGGGGGGGGAGCGTGCAAGCCTTGTAGGCGGTATTGGTTCCACAGCCTCGTAAACAAAGACGTCAGCCGGCCCAAGGCGGTTATTGGTATATGAGATGGAAGTAATATTAAGATAGCTCGTTTGGATTGGGAAACGGTGGGCGCGAATGCGCCAATACCGCGGAACGGCGCCATCTTCGACAGCTGTTCTTCGCAGGCGATGCAATAAAGCAGTTCCAGACGGGAGACGGAATGTCCGTGGAGAAGACGAAATGAACGCGGTTGTGCGCGGCATAGGGCGTTTGCTGTGGCGTGTCTATCCACACGGCATTCCACTGCATCTTATGACGTACCTCGGAGGACTCTATACCAGACATCTTATTTAATTTAATGTTGCTCACGTTTCGCGCGCTCCTCCTGGGGGGTCACGTTGCACTCACGTGGCTTTTGATTGGCTTTGATGGCTTGTAGCGTCCGTAGCGCTCCGTCGTCGCAACTGCCAACTGCCAACTAATTTTATGGTGCCGCTTCGAGCCTTTTGAGCGTGGTGTTATTAGACTGCACTTCGTTCAATTTTGGTCTTTGACGCCCACGTCAAACAATGCGTTCCTCCTCTTCGTACTCTACTACTAAGCATAGAATTGTTTTGCTTCAGGTGGTGCTTTTCTGGAGCGATCAACGTTCTGCTATCCTGTAAAGAAAAAGCTCTGGGAATGAGAAAGGTGCATTAGTGTCTGAGCTTTGAAGGGACTGAGACTTCAAAAGACAACTATCTATGCGTTGTTAATTTTAAAGTTTCATCTGTTGGGTTTTACGTTTGTTGTTATCATTGGGAAGCTATAGCGTCTTTTCTTAAAGATATTTGGACAACTGTTTCTTGTTGTCAAAAGGTGAGTCTGAATGAGACAAAGACACCGAAACAAGGGCGAAACAAAATGTTGGCATTGTTCTCTTTATAAGCTATCGATTATATAAAACTGATTCCACCGTAAAGAAGGAGTTGACGAGTTAATTACCTTGTTGTGTGGCAGTTACGGCATCGGAAAGTTGGTCTGCCTTGATACGCGTTCGATGTCTCCGCTCTAAATGAGCAGTTTAGCCATTGCTTCGCCACTGCTAGCCTGGGGTCTTTAACGCGCACCACGCAGTAGTGACTCACAATCGAACACCGGTACGATGCTCATCCGGATCGAAACAGGCAGGGGTGGGAGCCGAACACCGCATCCCTGGGTTCTGCACAGCGAGCTTGCGCTCAACGTGCTCGAACCTTTGCTTCCGAAGAGTGAGGATTGCGCGTGCCCAGATTCGATCGTCTCTGAAACACGTGCTCCCGTACCTTTGACGGCATTGCCACACAAAGTCGTCCACGAGTGTAATACACTCGTCTAACGGACCACCCGTTGACTGATAGCTGAAATAGTCCTCCGTAACCAGCCATCGACACAGGGCCTCATGCCTCTGAGTTATGTTCAGCGTTCGCGTGTACGTCAGGTACTCTCACTCGACTTTTCAAAAGCTACAGGGCGCGCGCTCGGCCGTGGAAGCTGGATGCTGAAACGTAGTATACTGGGCAGACGCTCGTCTCATTAGACAGTTTTAGTGGATCGTACGTTAAAGCCTTGCGTACGCAATAAAATTGCGGGTCGGGAGTGCGCGTGCGCAGAACGCAATAGAAGAGCTAGCGTATTGCGTACGCACGCAACGCTGGGGATTTGCGTGGCGGACTAGCGGGCTCTGCGGGACGCTCTCGAGAGATCTCGGACCCAACGAGTGCGCCAGTTTCAAGATGGCGGTTACCTCGACTGGCGCAGCAAGGGCGACGTGGTGTTTTCGAAGTTCTGTGTTACGTGAAATTGCGTGGTGTTCAGCTCGGCAATTCTTTCCGGGACCTACGGTGGTCGAATCAGATCGCCGTGCAGCTGAAGGAGTGCACAGTGAAAATGTTCGCCGCTCGGAATGTGCATCAACGCTGCGATCTGATCAACGCTAAGCCTATTCGCACAGTTCATCGCCGACGGACGAAGCGACTCTAAAGAAATCGCCGAAGTTCTCAGTATGCACTGGACATCAGTAGGTCATGCATTTCATTCCGTGATAGCATTGATAAAATCTGCCGTTTCCACGGGACGACTTACGGAGGCTACGTGATCGAATTTGGCTACGCACTCGTACTCGTAGCCTCTGTACCCCGCTGAGAAAAGCGCGCTTGACGAAGCAGCTGCGGCTTGGTTTTAGTTGAAATAAAATGATTGGACACGTTTTCATTTTCAATATTTCTTTCCAGGAGCATGGTTGCGCTATAAGCACGCGAGATTCTGCGGCTCTAGCAAATTTAACCAAGATCATGCGCGGTATTCCTCGAAAACGTAACGCACAACTAAATACGGTCCGAGCAGGTCATTTTTAGCGTACGCTATACTATTGCGTATTGCGTACCGCAAGAGCCAGCAACGCTTTACTAAAACTGTCTATTGTTGGGCATGACGTACGTTTGTTTACCCCCCATGTGTGTCACGCGCGTTTGTTTCTCCCGGACCTCAACCAAGGACAGCGTGAGCTTGGCTGCATTGTTATTCCGCGTTCTCTAAGCGTTATCTGTGCTGTCTTTTAATTGGCGGGCCCCTCTTTGTGTTTCCATGCGCCAATGACAGATTTTAGAACGCTTGCTCGCCGTACAGGCTGTTGATGCGTGAACGTTGAAATGGTGTATAGGTCTTTGCAAAAATCGCCTTCTGCGCGCTGGCATCTTTGTCAGCCGGGCTGTAAACGACTTGTGAGGACGCGCTGTTGCTCTGCTGTGCGCTATATCGAACGCTCCGCATCCGTCCACAGCTTAGTGACTCAGCATTTTCGCCCAAGTGTTGAGCAATGCAGAGGGCTATACTCGCGGCTGAAACAGCCGTCAGAGCTGCTGGCTTGTGGCTGTGCAGTTTTTTCGGAATGACGCCCGAGCAGAATTTCCTTCGTCATCACATTTTCACGTTTTGACTATCAATATTTCAATTCACTTAGTGGAAGCTCGCTGCAAGATACTGAATTCAATCCCCCTCTTGCCCGTTTCGATGTGTGCCAAATTCGAGTTGTACCGGCGTTCGTTCATGTAATCGCTAGTGCGTGAAGCGCGTTTAAGCCTTATAGGTAGGGCTCACGTGTTTTCGGAGTTTATTTTTCGTGAAATTCAGGGTGCTTTCGGAGTTTATTTTTAGCGAAAATTTGGTGTTTATCGGAGTTTATCTTTTGTAAATCACCGATTCTTCGAAATTCGGAGATTAATTTCGGAGTGTTTCCTATGTAAATAATAATGAATATTAACCGGATGCAAGCGTATGCTTGATAAAAAATAAAACGCGCTTGTATCAATTCAGATTTCTTCAGTTGAATTTGACGCTGGTGTCATTAACAATACTACTTTGTCCCACGACAAAAGTCGCACTAAGTCTGGCTTCGATAAACGTCGATACCTTAAAATCAATAAACTGCCGGAAGTAGCCGCAAGGAAGCTCGTAGTCATCCCATGAATATATCCGCGCGCGCGGTGGAGTCGTTAAGGATGTAATAGAGAAGTTTGAACTGCCCCTCTTCCTATTTTATACAATCTCTATGGTCCATAGCTGTCGCTGTTGCCCCAAGAAACATACCCTCTCCTTTCTCTAAATCCCAAATGCCATGCGCCCAAACTGGAAACCAAAAGAGAGGCTGTTGTCGTGACACGAATGGTACGATGACCTGTTTCCCTGAACCAGCCTTGACGAGACAAAGCCTAAGACCCCCTTTTGACAACGGCCCGAGGAGCTTGAAGGTAATTATGGTGTCATTTTCTCAGGACCATTGATCCTGCGCTGCTCAAACTATAAAAAGAGAAAAAATTTTTTTGGGTGTGTGTGTGTGTATTGGGGGGGGGGGGGGGGGTTGGCATGTGGCGCATAACAATTCGGAGTTTATCCGGACAAAATCCGAATTCACAAAGACCCCTACCGGCGAGTGTTTTTCGGAGTTTTTCGGGTTTATCCGAAAGCACGGAGCCCTGCACTATAGGCTAGCTGTGGCACTCCAGCAGCTAAATTTCCCATATGCCGCGTTTCAGCATACTCTGGAAGACCAATGTTCATTGTCTAAACATTGAATATGTAACTGCGTCTTGACTTTGCTGTTTTAGTACTGCGAATAGCATTCTTTGGATACTTCAGCACTTTTCGTCTATGTATCTATCTATCTATGCTATCTATCTGGCTATCTAACCTCTTACGCCGCGGGTCGATAAATAAATAAAGAAAGACCGGCTCGGCGATTCGAACCGTTGACCCTTTGATCAGCGGAGCCAGACGCGCTAACCACAGAGCTATGAAGGCAGTTTTTTTTTTCTTTATTGCAAGGTGAGTATCACAAGTCCCATAACATCAAAATTGCACTGCAAGACTTTTACAGGGCATATTCAATCAAGAGAAACGCACCCTTGGCAGTGCTCTTCCGTAAACGTTGTCGACACCAAGCAGTGATCGAGAAAAAAACAACGGCACTGACCCGATGCTTTGTTAGAATGGTTGCCAGTGTCGCCGAAGAACGTGAGTGCTGTCCCCAGCCGCGCATGCGATGACGCCTGGAAATGTGTGAAATGCATCTCGGAGGTTTCATTTCCGCACAGTTCCAGCGTCTATCAAGTCGTAGTCCTCGGAGAGCAGATTGCGCCAGAACGGTAACCATCTCTGCCGGTGCGTTGCCTGATAGGCGTTCTATCAATCGCTCGAGACAACACAGTGCAAAATCGCCACACAGCACTGACTGTTCTATCGCAGTCTACCGACCGGCCCAAGCCAGAAAAAAAAGGAAACACGCTCTCTCACTGTACTGGGGGCGTATACGCAGATAAGCCGCCAGGGGACTGTCGAAAAAAACAAAATCGCACATAATAAGCCGTCCCTCCGTGTCGGACTGTAGCCGCCAACTCCGACAGAGGGCAGCGACTTCTTCAAAAGCAAAAAACAGCCGCCCGGAGACCCACACAGCAGGAGTGACACAAACCTCATACGAGTGTAAATAAGGCTGTACTGCGCTAAACACCTGCTCCTCCTCGGCCATCTTGGTTTCCTGCAACGCTAAGCAGTCGAGGTTTCTGTGTCTGCAACAGGCGCTGCACCTGGTATTGCTTCTTGCGCGAGTTAAAACCTGAGACGTTTAGCGTTGCAACCGAAATGGCCGAATTGAGCGTACAAATCATGAAGGCTATGATGCGGCGCTTGCCTTGTCGCTCTTCCACCGGTTCTGGGGAAACCAGGCGTTGCCGCACCTGCCGAGTCCGCGGCGTCGCCCCGGTCACTCCGGGGGTGCGGTCAGCACCGCCTTGGCTGCGGCCCGCTTGTTCTTCTCGGGCCCCCACCAGAGGGTTAGGGCTGAGCGTCGTGTCAGCCTTCGGGGACGTATCCTCGAGGCCGCGCTTGGTAGAGTCGGTGGTTTCGTCCATGTCGTCGTGGCGCTCGGAAGTCGTTTCGGTCGTTGAAGGACGGGCCGTGGGGGTCTCGGAGCCCTCAGGCGATGGCCGGGGCTAGTGAAGCCGGGGACCGAGCAACGGTCTCGGAACGTGAGGGGGGCACGAAGCGTGTCCTGTTTTGTCTCCGGCGCCTTCCCCGGAACCCGTCGTCCCCGGCCAGGCTTCCCTTGTTGCTCTGTAGACGGTAGGGCGTCGAGCCCCGAACCACGCGCAGCTTTCTCGGCCTCTTCGGTGTCCATCGTGAACGCCGTATGCTCCGGCAGCCCCTGTACCTCGGTGACGCCAGCGTACGTCTTCATGCATTCTTCTTTATCGTGGCCGAAGCGGAAACACTGTAGGCACTTCGGCACGACGACGCCCGTCTGATATGCCCGGCACGCTTGCATCTGTCAGGCCACGCAGGCACTCTGCCTGGCATGATAATGAGGGTGTTCGCGCCACCGAAGCCGCAGCTGGTGAGGCATGTCGTCAGGGGTGATGCCACTCTTCAGCGTCATGCGAACAAAACGCGTCGTTGATTCGATTCCTTGGAACCCCTCGACTTTCGCCACATCTCGAGCCGACTGCAATCACCTTGCCGTACGGTTCTAAAAGTCTGCGGACGGCGTCGTCGTGAACGTGATGAGGAACCCGGTGCAAACGCACACGTACCTCGGTTGTGCTCGGGTCGATGATGACGCAGCGCCAGGTTCTTCACGACGAGCTCCTTGCCTGCTCGCCAGGCGTTCCTTGGCCTCCGAAGTGCGAAGCGTCGCTGGCACCACACATGGTTCATCTGAAAAGCGCCGGGCGCTACGATGTCGTTCAAGACGGCAATACGTTTGAGTTCCCTCTCGGAGAGTCCTCAATCCGGTACGGGCGACCGCTTTAGGTCGCAGTGCGGAGCTTACAGAGTTTAAACGCGTAGATCCTGTAGGCATGGGTGGAAGGACCACCTTGTACTCGCTGGACGAGGACGCGTCCTCGACAACAAAGAACCGCGGCCGCCCGGGGTCGTTTTCGCCGCTCCTGAGGAGAGCATGATTATGCGACCGTACAGTGCGAACGACCGGAAGCAGAATCAGCTATGAAGCGGTCATTCAAGGCACTCTAAGCACCTGTTTATATCTTTACCATCGCGCGCGTTCCATGCACGAGAGGCTCATTCCGCTCTCGTGAGGCTTAGCACTGCCCCTAGCTCACCCTCTCCCGCGCTCGGGAGAGGGTGATGTAGCGGCCCGTGCTCACCACTCACGAAGGCGGAATGAGCCCTCGTTGCGCGACACCTCTCAGCCAGCTGCTGACAGCGCTGTAAGGCGCGTCCTATGGTAAAGATATAAACAACCGTTTATAGATGCCGTTGGTGAACTAAGCTGAGACGCCAGAAAGTCTGGTCGGTACCATTTTGAGTGTTTGTGCGTATGGCGCGTGCTTTGCTCGCCTTCCTAAGTGACACAAACGCACGTGCTGGAGCTGCGGAGATCGTGCGCAGGGCTGTGAAAGTGTCAACAAATTTAGAATCGCCTTCAAGAGTGGGCTGGCGTATCTAGAGTGTGCCGGCCACCTGACGAACGCGCATAACTCCGCACCGTTTGATGCTATTCGCATTAACGTAGATAATCATTCCCAAAGGATGGGTTCTGCTGATTTTGTTTGTCTCTTTCAGCCCCCCCCGGCCCCCCAAAAAAGAGGGGGGGGGTGTCTTAACTCTACTCTCAATTAAAACTGCAAGCAAAACCCAGGAGACGTGTCCGCGGACATCAGCGGCCTTGTCCATCACGTGAAACATCATCATAAATTTGGTCCACCGACCTGCTCATTAATATACGAATCACAGGGTTATCAAGGTGTTGAACTCCATCAATACACCGTCCATGAAACGTGCTTTTCGGACGGATCTGTTGTCTGCTACTGGTCAGAGCAATACACCAAGTGATTTTTAACAAGCTCCTCATTGGACGTCGCGGCCCGCAGATTTCCCTTTCGTCCATCACAGGGTTAGACAAAGTGTAACACGCAGGGCCAACACACATGGCCGAAAGACACTGCCGTCCTCGACTTTATTCTGCTGGTATGCGTTACTCCGCTCTTCTTAAGACCTGCACAGATCACGCCAGTAGACGCAGCAGGATACGTCGCTACTTTTAAGTCTATCCTTTGCCTGGGAATGACAGTCGTAGCAGACCGGATGTTTAAAGCACTGAGTGCCGCGCAATGGAGTCCATTTTGCAGGATGATAGGGCTGCTTACTCAATGGCGGTGATATCCGTTCGCGTTTAAAAAGGCACAAAATGAACGACGAACAGACGAGCACCGTGCCGAATGTATTCACGGCGGGCGCGGTGTGTAACTGTAGCCATTAGAATATTATCACCGATAATATTCTCACTGTTAAAATTCTATAATGCTCGTCATTACTGATAATTTATCACTAAGGACGAGCATAGGGGAAACAGAAGCCCACAGGATTTTGCTTCAACTCTGTTCAAAAGTGAGTTTCATCTTCGAAAGCCTTGAAATCTATGAGTCACTCTCTGGCTTCCATAGATAGCAAATATGCCGGCGGTTAACCTCAGGAGCTTGGAATCTCGATAATCTGCTGCCTTATCGTGGACTGTTATTCTGAATTCGCCCGCTTCGACAGCCGAGATTGATTTCTTCGGGTTCGTTGACGCTGTCTGCGACGGGTTCCCCGATGCCGCTTCGCACGACGACCGGTCGATACTTTGTGAAAGTTTTTCTCCCACCGACCCCGCACGACGTTTGAAGCCTGGAGGCGCATAAAAGTTTGATCGCCGTAAGTTGCGCCACTCTCATTGTTCGATTATTGTACCCCGATGAAGGGGCGGCTTTCGACGAACGCAGTGGAGCTGAAGAGTTTAACGAGCGTCTGGTCCTTGATCTCCGCGGGAATCTAAAGCGTGGAACGTGCGGGTGCAAAGAGCGCGATTATGCCTGTCCTTGTGCTTGTGTTCCACCCTTTTTGATTTATTGAGAAAGAATCTACTGGAAGACAAAGTCTGGTAGCCCACGTTTCGTACAAACACTGAGCTGCAGGCTAAGCCGACACACTAGCAGAGCACGTCGCACTAGAATTTCGACGTCATCTCGTTGCGATTGTGCACAAACATGGATTGGACGCGAGCACGCGCCATCGTTCGGCTGGGACTCGTGCCTGATCAATACTTCGAAGCACGCTCAGCGTCGTACTGGGGGCCGAACTGCTTGTGTCATTCTTGCGTAATGACGTCACGTGGAGGCGGAAAAAGGCTGTTCATGGGCCATGATTATTTTAGGTGGTGTTGGCTGGGCAACCTTAGCGAAATGACGGCCGCCATTTTGACGTTTTAAGATGTTCCTTATGGAGTTCTTTTAGCACGTTTGGAATACCTAACTACCCTCCGTGGTGATCGAATGCGATTTCTTGTCTCACCGCGGCCCGCTTAAAGCTATAAGTTACAAATGCCATTTTTTGCCTTCCAATGTGCCCCTTGGAAGCCGAGAAGAAAAAAAAAAGACGAGAGGTGACGGATTGGAGCATGCTTTGGCGTCGTGAACACGGTGCCATCTAGAAAGCCAATGCGGAGGGCAAGTTCGTCTGCTTCTCGCGCAGGGGGTAGCGGTGACGTCAAAACGCCGAGCCCTGATTGGCTGATCGCGGTCCCCTATCTGAGCGTCGTCTGCTCCTTTGCAACAACGTCTGCTCGCAACGTCGTCTGCGTCTGTCTTACTTTTCCTGCGACTTTTGCAAGTGGAGAGGCCAGATTCACGAAACTATCTTACGTCAAAAATATGCGTAAGACAAAACTTAAAAACAAATTCGTATTCATGAACCGAAATTTTCGTAAGTTTTGCGCAGGTTACGACGAAATCCTACGACAGCTCCGAAGCTACGCACTTGTTACGATCAAATCAGCATGGCCGACAGCGTCGCGGTCGCGACGACCAACGGACGTTTATTTTTCTACGTGCGCTTCTCTCGCGTCCCGACTTCAAGCAGCAAGAAAAAAGTAAGAAGTACTTGAACCAGACCACGACGAACAAGAACGCTGGATCCACAAACACCCGGGAAAAGCTCAAACGGCCACGATTCCATCGACACCGACCAAGCGAACTCGGCAGATAGGCCTAGCAGCCACTCCGACTCGGTGACCGTCTGCCCAAGACCGGCTGGCGTGCTGAATGGAATGTGCCCGCGGGACCCTTGTGAACCCTTCCCGTATTATACTGTGATCACTGACCTCAATTTTAGATTAAGAGGTCAATCTCTTCCTCTTGTCATCTCCTTGTTTTCCGAGGCAACGGTGACTCTCGCCGGTGAAAAAGCGGTGAATATCCGACAGACGCAGGAAAGGTAAAGGAGCCATCGCTTTGACTAGCAGACGTAAAGCAGACGACGTTAACTGCGCCAACCCGCCGACGCCGTTAAAGAATGAGGAGTCTTGCCGCACACGAAAGGGGGAAAAAGTATTTGGGAGGGAACTTGCGGACACTAACACGCTCACTCTCGGTTCTTAGCAAACAAACCTCGGCGTCTCGGGACACCTCGCCAGTGAGTACTTTGACTTCCCTCCTTGATGCGCGTCTGCTAGTTGTTCGACAAAAACAACGAACCGCTCGAGTTATTTCGTCTGCCTTCTCTGAAAGGCGAAGTCGAGCTCGCTCGTAAAGACCTGCACTTCCGAAAGTCGCAGGAAAGCTAAGACAGACGCAGACGACGTTGCGAGCAGACGTTGTTGCAAAGGAGCAGACGACGCTCAGATAGGGGACCGCGATCAGCCAATCAGGGCTTGGCGTTCTGACGTCACCGCTACTTCCTTTCTCATGCGCAGAAGACGAAAATGAGCCCACTTGCGAGGGCGTATAGCTTCAAAGTAACAAGAGTGAAAAAACGAAGTGAACGGAATAAACACACATTATAATGCTCATAGAGTTCGTTCACGACATCCCCTACGTCTGTGCTTCACAGACTGGTTGCAGTGGCTGCCGGTTGTAACGATGCACCGCAATTTCGTGCGGTCTTAATCACACTTAACTAGGACACGGCGGTGACATTTAATGCATAAAAAACAAGAACACCACACCATTCGCTAATACTTTTTTTTTAAAGCCCCGTATAGCGTAAGTAATATGAAGACATATACCACGACACTAAAACCAAAAGCATGTTCAAGAGCACAAAACGAACCAAAACATAGCAAGAGTAGGCACAGCTCTTGCTCCAGTTAAGTATGATTGAGACTGTATTTTATTTATTTATTTACTCTAGGTACCCTTCAGCGCCCATGAGGGAAATATAGGAGGGGGGGGGAGGGGCAAACAAGTAAATTACGGCACAATATATCAAATAAAGCATGCATTTTCAGTACCCAGCATGATTTTCTTTTATTTTGTAACTATTTGTATACGCACCTTATTGGGCCGTCTGGGAGTGCTAAAAGTTTAAACCCAATTTCGGTATTCGCCACATAAAGGCAGCTTCAGGTGTGATCGTCACTTCTCTTCGAATATCGTTTAAGAGTGTCACAAAAGTTTAGATTCACTACCAGTGCTCTTGTTATTAAACAGCTCCAGTCGTGATCTCCCCTCCACCTCCACCGTAATTTCCAAACTGCTCCACAACAAACAAACTTTCCTGAAGCAATCTACGCCCCCCCCCCCCCCCTCTCGCCCCCTCCAAAAAAAAAAAGAATGAAAGAGAATGTTTGCGCATCCCTAGCGTTAGCGGGACTTGGGGAAAATCGGGAAATAGGGCTGCGCCCCGACGAGCAACTTCCGGTCGGCCGCACACCTTTCCAAAACAGGAATCCCGTGTAGACTCCGTTTCACTTTGCGATGGACCGCAGTGGACGCTACGTGCCATATCAACCAATCCAATATCGTGTGAGTATCACGTGACCTTCGGAAGAGGCGTAGCGACGCGTGGCGGGGCGCGTCTTCACGCGACAGGGCTGGATTGGCAGGGCTGGCTCCTACCGTTGGCTGCTGCCCATCGTATGGTGAAACGGAATGCAGTAGCTCATTGTTCGACGGCACAAGCCGGCAAGAGCCCGTGGTCCTATACTCCCTTCACCCCTAAGCTGTCAGTGCAGTGGAGGCTACGTGCTCTTTAAACCACTCGTACGTGGATCTTTGCCCACGTGATCGCGTTCTCGCCTACGTCGACGCGCAGAGAGCGGGTCACGTATTGGAAAGGGAGCCGGGTTGATCGGTCCGTAGAGTACGTAGCTCCGACTGCACTGTCAGCTTGGAGGCGAACAGAGTACACCTGCGGCTGACGCGAGGCTGATTTCGCTCTAATTAGACACCCCGTCTCGACAGCCTCATTATCAGGGGAACTCCCGTCGCGGCGAGGGTGGACAGGGCAGGCAATTACGCTGTACAGTCGGGAACACGCCAAGCTAGAGTGTAGCCACGTGTTTGGTTGGGTAGGTGGACACGGCCAAGTCCACCGAAATCGGGCGGCGACTTGCGCCGTCTAGGGAGTGTTCTGCACAGGGTGGTAATAGTGAACGTGTCTTACTATTACTATGATTTATTAAGCCGGGGTCACACTGCTTATACATCGAACAAAAGACGGTCTGCAGGCAGATTCGAAGGCGAATCACCGCGACATTGGTAAAATCCTGAAACACTTATTGAAAAAAAAAAGAGTTAAATGCGAATTT
The DNA here is from genome assembly GCA_037355805.1 of Ixodes ricinus. Taxonomy (NCBI): domain Eukaryota; kingdom Metazoa; phylum Arthropoda; class Arachnida; order Ixodida; family Ixodidae; genus Ixodes; species Ixodes ricinus. Next base: position 14,463 of record JAZHYW010050112.1, read on the forward strand.
TGGCGTATTTTTGTCCCGTGAATCTGAATATCGCGTTCCTTTTTCCCCGAAGATGTAGCTAAACACGAGAAAACGCGAAAAAACTCTGACCAGTCGTGACGTAAACTAGGATCTTCGGGCCGCCAAGCACGTGAGACTCGTGTGGGCAGCGCGTGCAATTGCAAGCTTGCCAGGTATATTTCTCTTTTTTGACCTTATCTGAAAATACCAAAAGTGCGCGCGCATAGCTTTGACAAGAGCTGCAGGTGCACGAGCAGAGACTACGAAAACTCCTAGTATGACGTCACGCCCCGGAAAGGAGGGGCTTCGGCGGTACTTTAAAAACTAATTGCTGCAGCTTCCGTGCATCGAATTAAAAAAAAAAAATCTCGATATTCGTGATTTTGCAGGCCGAATGAAGGCTCAGTGAAGTGTTTTCTCTCAAATACAGAACCGCTTCAGTTTCCATTCAATTAAAAAAGAAAACTTGGTACGCGGCATCCGAACCTCGGACACTGCGGTTGACTCGTGTTAGCGGGACAGTCGTTTGGATGATGTATAAACAGTGTGACTCCGGCTTTAGGGTCGTGATAGGTGGGACCTGACCTTTCTGCTCAGCAACACCTTCATCTCCGAAAAGGATTGTTTATTGTGAATACAGTTTTCGTAGACCGTTTCCCTCCTTCGCTACGCTCTCCGCTGACAGGCGCCGCAACAGCCGCGTGTGTGCCGTCAGCGTCGTCTGCAGAGTTGCGGATGCGTAGAGGGTCGCGGCCGGGTAGCGTTTGCGGGACAGCAAAAACAGGACCCGAACATCATTTTTTTAGTAGAGGAGCTTATTTACTTGTATTTAGAAATAGCACATAGCAAGGCAATAATAAGAACAAGACGGTCTGACAAGAAAAACAAATAAAAAAGAGATCTGCACTGGGTCATTGGAATATGGCGAAACGCACCTATATTAACTTAGGGCATATGCATATTCATGCAATCGCGTCTTTGTTTTAGGATTTTGCCGGCAACTGGTCGTTTCCATTTTGACATTGGTGCGTGCGCATCATGGGGGTAGGAGGAAGAGGAGGCAGCATACCGCCTCGGGCCAGCCAAACGAGATCATCCCGAGTGAAGCCGGTGGTAGAGGTCGCGCTCGGTGGGAACGACACCGAGAGGTCTCCAAGGCAGTCTTTTCTGTCCAATAGCGCCTTTTGGTTTTGTTCGTTCCTGGTCATCGGTGGAGGCGTGTCCTCTAGACCGGACCGTCTCCCCCGGCTTCATCTCTGGTGGCGTCATGTCTCCTCCATTCCTATCCCCATGGTGTGCATCGTGCGATGTTCAAAACCTTGCTCCTGCCAGACAAGCTTCTGAAGCGTCATCTGCTCGTAGAAATGTATGACTCCCACTGACCGAGCCTTCTACGGCACGGAAAGAGGATAATCGAAAAGCACTGTGGCAGCTGCCTGGATAGTCGACCTGTCTCCATGGCAACGGGGCTTAGTGCCTGGCTCGCCCCCTCCACCCCCCCCCTCACACACACACACGAAGCCATCAAGAGTATCTATTCTACCATAGAAATTCGTCCGCTCTATGGATCGTTTTTCCCTTAAGTCCAAACTCAGCCGATGCTACGAGCTAATGGCACAAATTTGACTGCGTCTAAAGCGCCATCATGAGTGTTCGTCGTCTTCCTGTGAGTGTTACTAGCATCTCTGAACCAATCATAAACGGAAAAGGCCTGGTGACTTGCGCTTTTGGCGCTGCTTGATTGTTCCCATTACCTCGCAGCGTCGGCTGCGCCTGGACTCAAGCTGAAACGTAGTACAGTGCTCTTATAAGGTGACTCTTGGTGTTGGTGAGGAGTCGTGCACTTATGAACGTATAGATAGGAACTCTTGGATCTTTCTTTCTTCGATTCCTTTCTTCTTCCAAGTCGTTTGATCAATTACCTATTCTCTCCTTTCTCTCCAGCAGAGGGTAGCTAGCAAGGGCAAGGCCCAAGGCTAACACCTCGTAGATACCAAGGCCGTAGTACTGAATGTTTGACGTCACCTAAAAGAGGCCTATTTGGAGATCCCACGGGACACTATTAACCGCGTCAGCGTTCGGCTATGACTAATGTTAAACTAGTGAGAGCACAAGTCAAAGCTGAACTCTGACGAAGCAATGTTGTCTAGTCTGTGTCCCGCGTTGTCCTCTTCTAGGCGATGAAAAACATTTAGTAGTACGGCCGTCCCTATTGAAAAAACAGCACAAGCTAGTCCCAGCATCCCAGCTTCATGCTGGGTTATTGCTCCAGCATGCCCAGGTATCCATGCTGGTCAAGCTGGTCCCAGCACAAGCTGGTCCCAGCATCCCAGCTTTATGCTGGGTTATTGCTCCAGCATTCCCAGCTTGCCGTGCTGGCCAAGCTGGTTGGATGCTGGGTCATGCTAGGTAATTCTGGGCAAATGCTGGGCCATGGTGGGTGAGCTGGTCATGCTGGTGAAGCTTGTGAATTTCCCCACCAGTTTAACCAGTTTAAATTGATACACAGGATAAACAAGCCAAACTCTTCAGAAAAGCCAGCTCGGCATCCAATTTATTAGTTTCGTACTCGCTGCCTGCTCAC
>JAZHYW010050113.1:0-21714 GCA_037355805.1 Ixodes ricinus
TGTTAAGGATATTAAACTGAAACTTTTTTCATATGTCCTTCCTAAACGTGTCTCTCATCGAAAAATAAATTGCTGCTCTAGTGTATAATTCAAAATATATACAGCGCTTCAAACATATTCGAAATTGAAAAGTTCCGCAACTTCAACGTGCAATTAAAAAAAAAAACCATCTTCGATCTTTTTAAAATTTGGAGGAATCATTCTCCTCTCCACGCTCGTAAAAGTCCGTTAAAAACATGTTGCATCATTTTGTTTCCGTCAAAAGTACAGCGCTTTGAAATGTACCTCCCCACGTGGACATGTTCGCCCAAGGTCACGGCCGCAGTGTGGCCGCCTTCCATTTTTTTGTTTAAAACTTCTCATAATTTCCTGTTTTTACTTGTGCACAAGTTCGAATTATACATCTGGACCGCTCTAAATGCATGTATAAAGTGCACGTAGCTCAGGACAGCAGTTCGAAGCATCGAAGATGCGAACTAAGACGAGCCCGCCCTTCGTGCTTAATTGTTGCATATGCCGCTGCACGGTCGCGCGAACTGAAACACAACCACCCGCACGAGACTCTAGGGTCGATAGAAAGAAAGAACATATATAACCTGCCGTGTATTACGTGCGTGTTCGCCGTGTATAGTGAACACGACCTATTGAGCCCAAACAACGGCGGATGCAACCGGAGACGCCGAGAGGGAACAGCCGGGCGGCGAGCCACGGGACGCCTGGAAGCAAGACTGGGCGCGATCGCAGGCCATAAAAGACGGTTTTCGTAACACCAACCGCTTGTAACCTAAACATTTATATTGATATATCCTCGCACTATCCCAAATTAACCAGCACATCACATAACCAAGAAGCTCCCAACCTTAAACACACAAAAAGGAGGAGGAGGAATATACTTTATTATAGCGAACCTTAGCTGCGAAGGAAAAGAACAAAACTATAGCCAAAAACGAACTCTATCGCGCGGCGTCAACTCAAAGTAAACGTGCGCCGCTCTACACTTCACGTGTTTACGCTCCGTACCTTGGTCGGACTGCGCAAGCACGCACTCATTTCATACCTCGTGACTTCAAAACCAATAAAGTATGAACCATACTCTCTCTCTCTGCTTCGGCGTCGGGCAGAAGGGAGCAAGTCCAGTATCTGCGTGGCATATGCCTTGCTAATACGCGTCGTGTCAGAACGGAGTCTTCAGCTATGGCAGGGACTTACAGCGCCAGCAGAGTTTTTTGTGCTGACTATCTCAGCAAACACAAAAAGAAAGTCACATTGCAGAGAAATTTTCGCAGCGTGCGAGATATCGGTTTTAACTCCCTGAAGAAGATTTTGCCCCGGGAGACATCCGGTGAAGTGAAAGAAACAGATTACCTGTGCCAGCATTGTTTCCTGTATATCAAAGCTGAAATACAAAGTGCACCAGAGAGCTCCTACAGTGGTGGGGACGCATTTATCCGAGAAAGTGAGGCCATTGACAAGCTGAATCGCTACGTACTGCCCACAAAGGTTTCACCACTCAAGCCACAAAGTCAAGTAGCAAGCCGGTGCAGAGAGTCCTACGGGAAGAGGAAACAAGCAGAAATAGAAGAGGCCGTGGTTTCCGATGTTCGTACCAGGATTCAAACAGCCTACGGGACATCAGACGTTTCAGGACCATCCCAAGATAAGTGCAACACGTGCAGCGAGTGGATGACGAACTTTCGCCTGGCATACGCTGCATGTGCTTCCCACCAGGAACGTTGCCGTCTACTGACGCTCCTTCCCCCATCCCTGACGAGGAAAGAGATCGAAAGTGCCGTGCCGGAGGCAACGAGGTACCTCATCAACAAATCTCGCAAACTGAGAGATGACCACGGTGTGTGGTCGATACCAGATCCCTACTCAAGATGCAAGGTGAGCGAAGAGGAATTGTCAGTGGCTCTTGAGTACTTTACCAAGGACGAACTGGGCTGCTCTAGACAAAGCCCAAACCAGAGAGACGTCATTTTTGCGTTACTAAATGACAAAAAACAGTACATGTCCAAGAGCTTTATGACGAGGTCGATCCGCGAGTCATTTCGTGTGTTTAAAAATGCACACGCAGAAACCAAGATTGGCCTCACAAAGTTTCATTCCTTGCGACCCCGGTGGGTTAAGTGTGCCCCCCAGAGAGAAGTTTGTGTATGTATAGATTGCGCAAAGTTTAAGCTTTGCGTGGCGGCTCTTGAAAACGTGAGCGATAGGGACCTCAACGTCTCGGACTTGGAATTATTGTACATTTGCTCCCCGCCGACCAATCAATGCCGGCTTGGCGATTGTGCACGATGCCCCAAGGACCGCCATTTTACGCTCGATCGGCTTGGAATCCCAGAAGAAGCAGAGATTTTGGTAGCAGCCTGGGAGTCTGGCAATCTGATAAAAAAATCTTTGGATTCAATGACATTCATGAACGAACTTCAGACACTGGTAGGAAGATGGATTCCTCATAATCAGATCAGGTCAATTCCAGGAAAGGCCATATACACAGAAAAGCGGTGCGAAGAAAAGGGAAGCCTCGTGCTGCATTTTGATTTTGCAGAGAATGGGACCGTTGTTCTTCCCGATGAGGTCCAAGCCTACCACTGGCATAAGAAGCAAGTTTCGGTTTTTACATGCGTTGCTACAACAAGAAAATCCACGCGTAGCTTCGCTGTCATCAGCGACGATGTGTGCCACGACTCCGCCCACGCCTGCTGCGCAATCGGAAAAATAACAGACTGGCTTGATGACAACGCTCCCGTGCACTCGCAAGTGACTTTTGTAAGCGATGGAGCAGCGAGCCACTTCAAGAACAAGTATCAACTACACAAGTTCAGAAAATTAGAGTACCCTGCAGCCAAATGGCTACTTTCCGCCACTGGGCACGGCAAAAATGCATGCGATGGTGTTGGAGGCCTTGTGAAGCACCAGGCTACTCTACACAACCTGCGAGAGCCGGCAAGCATGGCAATCCAAAATGGACAAGACATGTCAAGAATACTGTCTCAACATCTCAAAGGGGTCAAGCTGCTCTACTTGGATGAAACTGAACTTGTAGAGTTCCGGAACCGGAAGAAGGAAGAGTGGAGCAACGTGCGAGCCGTCCGTGGGATTCAGAAGTGGCACGTATGGCGAAGTCGCAGAACGGGGCAGAACTCGGAACTAACTGTTTTCCGGACCGCGGAAAGCGCAACGACGATCACTATTTCATGACCGCTGCTTGAACATGTTGAGTGCCAATGTATTTTTATTTATTTTACAACAATGACAGACGACGCACCAAGAGAGAGCCGGAACGAGTGGACAAGCCAAGGTGTCAGCGATTTATTAGAACAGTTACCTAAAGATGTAGTAACAGTGCTGATCCTCAATCCCACCGAGGTGTTATGTTCAGTTATTACGTTTACTTCTGAAAACCCCGGTATGGTATATCGTTTCGTTCTAGGTATTTACGTTTAAGCTCGCGCGACCGAGCGGTCGCGCGACCCGGCGTCTCCGGTTGCGTCCGCCGTTGTTTGGGCTCAATAGGTCGTGTTCGCTATACACGGCGGACACGCACGTAATACACGGCAGGTTATATATGTTCTTTCGTTCTATCGACACTAGCGTCTCGTGCGGGTGGTTGTGTTTCAGTTCGCGCGACCGTACAGTGGCATATGCAACAATTAAGCACGAAGGGCGGGCTCGTCTTAGTTCGCATCTTCGATGCTTCGAACTGCTGTCCTGAGCTACGTGCACTTCATACATGCATTTAGAGCGGTCCAGATGTGTAATTCGAACTTGTGCACAAGTAAAAACAGGACATTATGAGAAGTTCTAAACAAAAAAATGGAAGGCGGCCACACTGCGGCCGTGACCTTGGGCGAACATGTCCATGTGGGGAGGCACATTTCAAAGCGCTCTACTTTTGACGGAAACAAAATGATGCAACATGTTTTTAACGGACGTTTACGAGGGTGGAGAGGAGAGTGATTCCTCCAAATTTCAAAAAGATCGAAGATGGTTTTTTTTTAATTGCAGGTTGAAGTTGCGGAACTTTTCAATTTCGAATATGTTTGAAGCGCTGTATATATTTTGAATTATACACTAGAGCAGCAATTTATTTTTCGATGAGAGACACGTTTAGGAAGGACATATGAAAAAAGTTTCAGTTTAATATCCTTAACAAATAACGATATAACGAGTCACAAAAATGGGGTCAAAACGTTAAAGCAGCCACATTTGTGAATTTGGCACGCGCGATATATAATTTTGAGAATACTGTAAACGTTCAAGAATGTAGTAACTATAATCCACTGCTTCCTGAAAAATATTCAGTTTTTTGGTATTTTTAGTTTGCCTGTTACATGCAGTCAAACTTGACAGAACAGACAAAGCCCTGAAACGGCGTTGCCGTCTTGGAACAGACATGTTTTTTTTTTCTTTAGAGATATTTGTTTTTTTGAGAAAACATTTGTGATTTCGTTCCCTCCACATATTGGGGAGTAACATATAAAAATATGAAGAAAAACAAAAATTCGAACCGGACTCGCGTGTTCAATCTTATCTGAGACACACCCTATTATTTTAAACCTGTAATTTTTTGTGGCGTAGGGAATCTCAGCATTATGTACCCCATCTGGGCTGCCACACGGACTGTGCACATGGTTTCTTGCTGGGCTCTTAATATGCAGCCTTTTAATGACATACGTCTTAGGCCATGCTTGTACTTGTTTTCAGCATTCAACTGAGACTTGCTAAGGTATTAGGTGACATATCTGTAATTCCCTGTCTTCTATATGGGTTGCAATGGTTTTAGGGGCAAATCCTTAGGAGCTGGCCATGGCACATGTCCGTCCAGAATTGTCACTCCCCAGGCATCCGGCATCGCGGGGCCCGGTGTCCGGTGCTGGTGCCCCCAAGTACTCGTGAGCTCAAGAAACACGTAAAGCCACGTGCACCGTGGTAAAAAAAAAAAAAAAAAGATAGAAAAAAAACAAAATTGTTTGGCGCCAGCCGACAGGATTTGAACCTGTGTGGGGAGACCCCAATGGATTTCTAATAGTCTTGTGCGAATAGTGGATTTTGAGTTCGAAGCGAATTCTAAGCGAATAGTGGTTTTGGCCGAATATTTTCGATTCGAATATCGAATAGTTTTTCCACGCCTTTCACTACCATTGCACAATGCTTAGACGAAAACCTAGCTAAACCTGTGACGGTTATTCAACTTGTTCATTTATTAGCTAAGCTTAATCTATCTATATTTATGAACTGTGACCTCAGAAGGTCTGGTGTCTTGGGATGGCAAGTAAACGACGGACTTGACATAAAATGAATCCTATAGAGATGGCCAACTATACCAATTGAGTGAATTTACAAATCTTGCTATATAAAATATTCTTTCTTTATTCTCAAGTTAAAAAAGAATGAATCGCGCATGATGAACACAGGTTGTAAAAGCACCTCTGCCTAACATAGTATATAGGTACTCTTGCATAAAAGTTTAATTTTGAAACTTTTACTACAATTTTGATATACACATTCACAGTTTCTATTTATTTTCAAATACAGTCGGTACGGGTGGACCATCCCGCTTTGAATGTATGCTTTTCTTCCAAGCACGCAATTACGATATTGTATATCGCGGCGGGTTATCCCTTTAAGTGCGCTTCTTACCGAGCACCGATGTAATGCGGAGAAGCAACACCCGCGGAGCTCACTTCCGTGGGTTTTGCTTCTCCGCAGCGCTCCGGTGCTTGGTAAGAAGCGCACTCAACGGGGCTAACCCGCTGCAATCAACACTTCGAAAAACGCGAATAGTGCAGTTCTTTTCGAAGCGAATATCGAATAGTGTATTATTCGGAACTACTATTCGAAATTTCGAATATTCAGCACAACCCTAATTTTTAATCCATCGCCTTAACCACTCGGCCACGACTGCGGGACGAGTAGGGGGATCTGAGATGTGGTAGTAACTCAAGAGCTGGGGATGTCATGGATGAATCGTTGCATGCAGCCGCTCAACGTCTATGTAGGAGAGGGCGCTGCGGTCAAATGCGTATATCATCGCGTTAAACTTTGCATGCATTGTCTCAACGTTTATAGACGAGAGGGCGCTGCGGTCAAATGCTCAAATGCATATATAACCACGTTCCATACCACACATTCTCTTTCTGACATGGATGAAAAACGAACGAAAGGCTCCGCATGCTGCGGCTCAGCGTCTACACAGACAAGCACCACCAGAGCTTCGCCCCAATCAACATCATTCACCACGTGGAGATGCGGTCAATTTTTGTAATATTACCAGTCCAGTTTAGTTTATATATTTTAAGTTTGTGATTTAAGGTGTGCACCTGAAGCCAATAAACTGCTTGTTGCATAAAAAATAAGAATAAAAAATAAATAAATAATTAATAAGCAAACACTAATGACTCAACTCACATTACACCAAACAACCGTGTTTCGGCATTGATAACCCGCAGAGCTGAAGAAACCGAGTGTTGAAACAGAAACATTGTGTACGAGATGCAACGTCCATGCTTCCTTTTTCCACACTTTCAGTCCTGGGTGCCAGCAATGTGAATTCAGCTGCACCACTCCTATGTCATGGTGGCTGCCATATTTTTCAAAAATGTTCTTACCAGAAAAAATATGCTCATATCCAAAATTCTTTAAAAGTTTAATTTTGTTATGTGTACGTTTAGACAGCGCAAAGCTAGTTAGTCTGCCCCAGTAGATGTCTGATGTCTCCGCGATACATACAAAATTTAGGCAGTGTAGTACCACCGCTAGACTGTGGGTCTTTAACGTGCACTACGCAGTACTGATACACGATCGCATGCCGGTACGATGCTCATCCAGATCGACACGGACAGGGGTATGGATAGAGCCCAGGATCCCTGGGTTCTGCAGCACGAGCTTTCGCTCCCGAGTACTCGGCATTGCAGTATGCTGACACAAGCAAAGCAAGGTGAAGCGCGGTGAAGACAGTTACCTTCTCAATGGCCTCCTGCAGGAGCGCTTCAGCTTCCTCATACTTTCCTGAGCGATGTAGGCGGTCGCCTGACCGTTCAGCAGCAGCGGCGTGCTGGTGTTCTTTTCAGCCAGCTCTTGGTAGATGTAGAAGGCCTCCTGAAGCTTCTCTCACGCCCTGCAAGGAAGCCCAGAAGCACACCCAGTGACACAAGCGGCATCTGACCTTTTGTTGCAGGTTCAGTAGCAGGCAAAATGTCGGTTTGGAACAGCCACTGAAGCTTTTGGAGCAGATGCCAACATCTGTTAGCATGTCTTTGAGAATGAAAAAGTGATTGCATCTCTAGATGAGTTCATTTATGATAGTGATCTGGGGCTTCTCTTTAATATTTGAGCATATTACTTATTACCATTTGTGATAAGAATAGACAGGGCGAAAAAGGCACGCAGTCTTCTTAAATAAGGCTCTAGTCACAGTAGGTTTCATTTACAATGGATATTAAAAATGGTTGAAAAGTGAACTAGTGATGGGACGAATCTTTATCCGAATCGAGATTCGGAGCCGAATCTGGAGATTCGGAAAGATTCGGAAGAGTAGCCGAATCTCAAGCGATTCGGAAAAGTTCGGAAAGATTCGGAGCGTTGCCATGGTTGCCAGATCACGTTGATGAGTGTTTCAACTTTTCGTGATATTAAATTCACTAAATTCTACGAAGTGCACAAAATAATATTGTAATATAATATCATAGTAATAAATAAAATGTTCCGCTTTGTTTATATTATTTTGGATGTTTGTCGAGAACGGTAGCCAGACATCGCGGGAAAATTGGTTTCGGTTTCGGATTACGACCAAAATAGGCATGCTTGGTGCACGTGGAAATACAAGTGCATGTTTTCATCGCCGCAAGAGATCGATGCCGTACGTGCTGTTCGGCATTGACACATTTCATGTCCATAATTACGGTTATAGTGGCACACACCACACAAGTGAGTATGTTCGATTCGATTATCTTCAACGTGTGTCCACTGAGGTATTGTTATCGGAACACGGGAAACAACCTGAAACTCCTTGCGCCGTACTATTACAGTCTGCTGTACTGCATTTGTACCTTTCTGGTTAATGATATCCGATTTAGTTAGTGTTTGTTTCCGCGTTGGACACCCCTGTGTTGTGTTTCTTTTTCATCAAATAAAGTTCACGTACACAAAACTTGCTGCCGAGAACGGAGGAACGACAGTGCGAATAGCGACGTTTTCTTCGCCACCGGTGCCGGTACGCGGTCGAAGTTGTGACGAGCAACATTCATCTCGCTCTCGCGCCTTACAGGTACAGACATACGCAGCTCTAGAGAAGGAGACGAATCATTTCCTTGCCTGAATATATTTATTGTGCGTTGCGCCACATTATGTATAATACGCAGCATTTCGCTACATTTTACCGATCACCGCGAAACCGCACAGAAACCGAGACCGTGCATTGGTTAGGCCTACGTCAACCACACCGATCAGCTCAGCTGGATCTGGGCGTGTGCCAGGGTTTAGAATGACAGTACAGTACATACCATACGTTGAAATAAACAAGACGAAATCTGGTTATATGCAGTAACAGTACCTAAAAAGAAACACAACTGACCGCGTTCGCGAGCTTTACGACAAGGTTCACGCTGCCGTCTTCAACCAGCGACGAATCGGACGAATCTCCGAATCTGCCGAATATTCGTCGCGGGAAGTTCGGAAATTTCCGAATTCATAGCACAACACTTCATTGGGATAATACCTCTTTCTCCTCCCCCGTTTTGGTACTCGGAAATTTGTTTAGCCTGTAAATAAAATTTCTGTAACATGCAAGTGAAGAACCAGTATATCCGCCGCTAACATGCCTACAAATAAATATGGGTGCCGCAAGTTTGATGACCCCACCAAACTCCAAGACTAATATCAAAAAACTGCAAAAACAACGACACCCCAAAATATTATAAAAGCCTACACTGGCGCTTTAAAGGTGATGCGGCCCTTGAGCGGCGTAGAGAACCAGAGTTACGTCAAAGCTCGCTGCTCTTTTGATGGACAGCTGCACGGGAACTATCGTGTTTAGCCAAATATATACAGACCCGTGTTTTCTTCCCTCTCTTTCTCTGCTCAGTTTCATCTTAAATTCAAAAATGAATTTAGAATTAGGACCAAGAAGGTAGATTTGTAAAAGCTCGAGGTACACTTAAGCATTTCTTATGAGTTGTGAATGCGAAAGCATGCAAGCCGCTCGTCCGCTCCCTTTGTCGTCTGCTCGTCCGCTCCCTTTGCCGTCTGCTACGTACTAGCGCACGCACGCTTCGGGATCTTGGAGGCCATTGCGCAGCGGCCAATGGAGCCCCGTTGACGCGCGCCAACCAATGGAACCGAAGGCGATCGCGGAAACTAGGAGCCGTTTTCTTGCTTCAAGCTGATGACGTCAGCTCACTCCATGAGACAGTTAATGCTTTCGCACTAATAATCCTGAGTGTAACTTGCGTGATTATCGCGCTAAACCAGACGCTCCCCCAGGTCAGCCGCTGCTCCTAGCACTTCGATGCAAAGCGGATGCAAAGGATGATGCGAGGGCGCAAGTGCCGCGGTACTCTGCAGCCACGGCACGTGGCAGACATGATAATCGAGTGATCTGATCAGGAGCACAAGACCCTGGTTCTGTCTTATCGCAGTAGCCGTAATCGAAAATCCTACTACTTTGCGAAATTTTCTCGGGACCCTTAGTTCCTGACATCGACGACATCGTCTGGAAATTTGGACGATGTCGGCGATCAACAAGCCAGCGCATCGACCAGCCAGAGCGGTTGATGCTCAGCATCAACGGCTCTGGTTGGTTGATGCACAACATCAAAGCGCAAACATCGTGGCATTTGTCATCTTCCTTTACATGTTCTTTCATCAGCTAGACCAATCAAGTGCAGCGAATGTCCCGTGACTTGAGCTTTTAGTATGTACATTTGTGGTTGTACATGTTCGAGTCTTCGACTGTGCCCTGACCTAAGACGAAACAAACTATACGGTGAGTAGAGACGCCGTGACATTCATATTTGTACAATTTCTTTTTCTTCTACTTCTGCGAATATTAGGGTCGACCAATAATGAAATATTAATTTTTTCGCTTTAAGCTCATCTCGGCGCAGGTGTGGATTGGATTGGATTTTTGTGGTGCAAAAGCATCTAATGCTATAATGCGCCAGGTATATAAAGTATTGCTGAAAGGGGTTAGGGAGAAGAAAGAGCTTCAGTGGCAGATAATAGGATAAAACTATGAACATGAGGTGTGTATGAGTGTAAAAGGTATGAACATAAGTTCAGGGAGCTAAAATAAAATCACTGTCGGTGCAGAAGGTAGATTTCTTGGAGAAAATTAGAAACACATGAGTGTGAAATAAGAGGTTCCTCGCCAAGTAAAAGCAATGAGGCGTAATGGGTTATGCTCCTTGGACAGCTGCAAAAAGTGGTTTACGGCATTCAGGGGATACACATTCCATTCAAGTAAATATGACGTACAGTTAAATGGCAATGATCACACTCCGGGGCATCTTTGCCATGCAAATGATGCCCATGCGTGAGTTGCATGTGGCCAATCCTTAGATGGCAGAGTACCACCTCGTAGAAACGTGTGCAGTAAGTGCCTTCATCAGTATGCTAACTTGTTTACTTCACGATTCCACTCATGTTGCCTGCATTGTGGAATGTTTCACCATCTTGCGATAATCTTTTGGGGGATTTCTCTTGGGTCCACAAAGTGTATGATAGCAGAGTGAGCAGCCTGATCTGCCTCCTCGTTACCAGGGAGGCCAACGTAGCTTGGCAGCCAGCAGAAAATAATTTCATACCCATTTTTGATGGCAGAGATTATTTATCTTGCAGCTGAGCACCCAAGGGTTTGTGGTTATATACAGTGGAAAAGCTTTTATTGTGCTTGAAGAGACTGTGTACACTACAAAGCGATGAAGCTTTTTCTTAACAGTGTATTTGGCAGCAAGCAGTAAACCATGCAACTTTGTCATTAAAATTGTGGCAGAAGAGTTAAGTTTTTTTACACAGCAACCACAGCACAATCAACAAAATAATCAGTTTTAGTACCATCTGTGTAAATGTTGAAGTGGCGCTGGCAACAGCCTTTCTATTTCAGAAAATTCTTGCTTCAGCACTTCATCCAGAGTATCTTTCTTACTGTGTTTTGTCAGAGGGAAGTTACAATGAACGATAGAATAATCCCAAGGAGCTGCAGAGCTTACGTACTTTGTCACAGGTGGCTTTGGGTGACAGCCAAAGCACTCTGCTGCCTCAGCATGCCTCAATGCAGAGGGAGGGGCAATACTTGGCCTATTTTGAAAAGTCCTCTCAAACTTGATTTTTTTAACCGATTCAAGAGCTGGATGGAGAGGAACTGATCTTACTCTGTTTTCTCTAGAGAATATTTATTAGCCTCTGCATAGAGAGCTGGCAATCAAAGAAAGCGAAAAGCACCGGTGGCTAGCCGCAGCCCCTTATCACAAATGGAATCCAACATCTTCAATGCTGAAGCTTTGGCTGAACCATACACAAAGCTGCCATATTAGAGTCGGGACTGAATTACTGAACGATAAATGTGCAGGAGACAGAGCCGATCAGAACCCCAAGATTGATGGGACAACACCTTGAGAACGCCGAGTGATTCGACACATTTTGACTTTAATTGCTTAATGAGCGAAACAAACATTAACTTTGAATCTAAGAGAAGAACTAGAAACTTGTGTTCACTTTTCACCATGAAAGGAAATACATAGATGGCTAAGGAGGGCTTTTGAAAAATGGTTAAAAACAGTTGGTTGAGGATGGTGATGCAAACATTGACAACCGAAAAATTGCAAAAAAAGGACTGCATCTTCACGTGGTGAATGATGTTGATTGGTGCGAAGCTCTGGTGGTGCTGATGATACTGATTTTATTGTTCATAGGTAGTGCTGATGGTGCTGATTTTTTTATTGCTCATAGGTAGTGCTGAGTTCCGGGTTGCGTTTCGACTTCATTATTACTGCTTTATGGTCGGTGAAATGCAGAGCCAGTGGTTCTTCTAGCGGATCAGCTTGGATCCGCTAGAAGCCGTAGGAACGCATCTCCACCGCTTAAGTCAACGGTCCATGTCAGAAAGAGAATGTGTGGTATGGAACGTGGTTATATACGCATTTGAGCATTTGACCGCAGCGCCCTCTCGTCTATAAACGTTGAGCCAATGCATGCAAAGTTTAAAGCGATTATATGCGCATTTGACCGCAGCACTCTCTCCTGTACAGACGTCGAGCGGCTACATGCAACGCTTCATCCATGACAGAAACCCCAGCTCTTGAGTTACTACCACATCTCAAAGTCCCCTACTCGTCCCACAGTCGTGGCCGAGTGGTTAAGGCGATGGACTAGAAATCCATTGGGGTCTCCCAGCACAAATTCGAATCCTGTCGACTGCGCAAACATTTTTTCTTTTTATGTGAGCACGGACGCCGGCCGGCCGGACGGACAAGGCTAGACCCTAAGGAGCTTCGTTCCTAAAAGTTGATTTCTAGAAAACCATATTTTTGGGTTGTACATCTCATAAACTATTTTCTCTGTAATTATCAGCACTTAACACGAGGAAATATTTAAAAACTAATTTTTTGAGGCCTGGGTGGGTAGGGTCCAAGTCACAGTCGCACGTCAAAACCAACCCCGACCTTGCGCGCTCACCATTCCCAATGCTTTTGACCAACAGCTGCCAGCTTGGTCTTGTTTTGAAGGGAAAATCTTTCACTTTCATTTGCCGGCTCCCAAAATGGCGTCGGCCGCATGGTAACGGCGTTGTCACCGTTCTTCCATGTCGCAATTGCAACAATGTGATTGGACAGGGCGCGCACTCGAGGAGTCTGCGACTTCTATTGGTTGGGACGCGATTTCTCAGCTCGCTGGCGCTCTCCTCCTCTCCATTCCTCCTGTTGTTGCTGCTCGTGTCGTCTGCTCCCGGCAGTGGTCTGCTTGCTCACGCCCTCGCTTTGCCAGCTCCGCTTCATTTTTCGCCATCTTTACGATCATTTTTTGAACTTTCTTCGAGTAGCTTCGTGTAGTGTTCCAGTCTGTTTCGTGGTCGCACACGATGCTAGGTTCGAAGTACAAGACGGTGCAAGCATATGGCGCGTGGAAGCGGCCCATGAAGTTACTGCGGATGGTGAAGCCGGAAGTTTCTGCGCAGCGTGCCGTCAATGGTGATAATGTCGATGCTTCCAATGATGGAATTCCAGTTCCATCGGCTGTCGTCGAGGAAGAATGCATCGGCCCGCTCACGCATGGAGTACCGAGCAAGTCGACCGCTCTGGTTCCTCGCAAGATCGCGGGGGTCCCAGCGCTCTTTCCGCCTGCCGCGACGAGTGGGAACGCGTCGTCCAGCACCCATATGCGGACGCACTTCCTGACACGCAAGGAGATCGAAGCAGAATCAAGACATTATGACACCGTTCAAGCCGAACTTGGAACTCTGCCAGCAACCCAAAGAAAGTTTCAAGCCACGCTGTCCTGTTCAGATTGACCCTTTGAGTAACCTGCTCTGCTGCACAGTGTGCAAGCATTGCTCGGGAACTGGATTGACTGTTCAAGAAGGCACCAAATTCGGACTGGCAGCAGAGCTCGAGGTCGTATGCCTCCATTGCGGCATTCTTGCAAGTTCCTGGACTTCGCCACGCCAACAAGACTCAAGGGCCTTCGAAGTCAACATCCGCTCCATCCTGGCGATCAATCAGATAGAAAAGGGCCAGACAGCTTTCGATGACTTTTGAGCAGCTATGAAAGTCTCCCACAGAGGTCTCCACCACAAGACGTTCCAGGAGTACCCTGAAAAAGATCTTCAGAGAGCGAAAGGACCTGTGCATGGACAAGTTTTATGCCGAGTCAGCTTTTGCGGTGAAGGCAGCCTGTCAGAAGATGAACCCGGGGTTCTGCAAGGATATCACTGTGGTGTACGACGGCACATGGCACAAAAGAGGGCACACATCTCACATCGGAGTTGGGTCAATCACAAAATACCACACAGGCCTCATCTTAAATGCCAAGGTTTTGTCCAACCTCTGCCTTGGGTGCCAAACAGGACCTCAAGCCTGGAGATCAAAGGTATGACAGCAGGCGAATGCATCATGTCTGCCAGAAAAACACAGATGCCAAATCCGGGAGGATGGAGGTCGAGGCAGCCCCAACCCTCTTCAAACGCTCTGCCTCCAAGCACGACCTGCAGTAAACGGCACTCGTCTCCGAAAAGGACAACAGGACTTTCTCTGCCCTTACACAAGATAACGTCTATGGGCTAGTCCCCTTAGAGAAAGAAGAGTGTTTGAACCTTGTTGAAAAGACGTTGGGAACGGCACTGCGCAACCTCGTCCAGAAGAGCGACAAGCCGTTGAGCGGTAAGGGCAGGTTGACGAAGGCCCTCATCAACAAACTCACCGACTGCTATTGCTGCGCCCTCCGAAAAACTTCAAGGACGTGGCAGCGATGCAGCGTGCTGCTATGGCTACCTACCATCGTGTCACGACGACTGACCAGGAGCCTCGCCATGAACTCTGGCCGGAGGGAGCTCAATCGCTGGTGCCGTCATAGAGTTGCCGAGGCTAAAGGTGGAGCCACAGCCCCAGCACAAGCACAAAATCCCAGGCTATGTCGCTAAAGCTATGCTGCCCGTCTACGAACACCTGTCGCAGGTTTCTCTGCTTTGAAGCTGCTTGGGAGCAAAGACTCCAAATGCATCCGAGTCTTTCCACTCAATTCTGTGGCCTCTAATGACTAAGGAACAGCATGCGTCGCTGATTGCTGTCAAAACTGAACCGCATGAAGCAGTGTTGAGGTTCAACGCCAGCTGCTACGGGGCAACGGCAGAAATCTCAGTTGCAGTGGAATCTCCAGCCGGCCCGCCTTAGCCCTCCAGCAAGCTGCTGAAAAAAATGCCCCTACGTCTGCGCAAAGCCAGCAAACGACATTGAGAGAAGTCGGATAGGCGGAAGAACAAGGAGGTGTGCAAGAACACTTCGGACTACTCTGCAGGGTCGTTCTAAAGCCGAAAATCTGTGTGCAACTTTCAAGTGCTGTTTTCTTGGAATGGATTTCTTCCTGCCGTGGCTGCTCGTCCCAACGATATCTCGGGAACTGCTCAAGAGATTTTCGTGCTGTCATTTTTTATTCTCTTCCTAAATAACTTTGTGAGGGCATAACAGAACCCTCTTGTTAGAAAACTGTTATGAATTCATAACAAAATAAATTAAATCTGATGAATGCAGGTTTCACCGACTGCACAAAAATTCAAAATTGTGCTAAAAGTCCTTAACAGAATTTTTTTTTGTAAAAAGCTCTTTTATGTTTTGGGATCCTATCTTGGGGTCACCATAACGAATTTTCTACTGCTACAGTGCAACCCACTTATAACGATAATGAGAAAACCCGAAATTTCAATCGTTATAACCGATTATCGTTTATCTGGACTAGAAACTGATCATTTCAAGTCTAGAAACTCTAGATTGTTAAAGCGGTACATCGTTATATGTGGTATCGGTGTAAGTGGGTTGCACTGTACTACCTTTTTCAAAATCTCCAGGTCTGGGATAAGGAATGGATATGGACAATTTTATAATAGCTGTAACTTGAGAAATAATATGCACAGATCTATGAAACTTTCTAGTTACTCTTCTGTCTGTGTTATAAGCACGCCCTGTAAATTTCGTTCAGATATCACTAGAAATAAGGAAGTTCTTATTCATTCCCCATGTTTTCCCTTAAAGGAAAACGAAGTGGTTCTGTATTTGAGGAAAAACACCTAAATCGTCTTCATTTGGCCTCCAGGATCACGAATATTGAGATTATCTTTCAATTTGGTGCACGGAGGCTACAGAAATTAATTTTCAAAGTACCGCGCAAGCCCCTCTTTCCCGGGGCGTGACGTCACATCAGGAGCTTCAGAATCTTCGCTCTCACGCATCATCAGCACCTGTCAACGCTATGCACACGCACTCTTGCTCTTTTCAAAAAGGACGGAAAGAGACATCACGACTCGGTGTGAATGCTGGAAAATACACCTGGCAAGCTTTACAATTCCAGCACTCGCCGCCCACGAGCGACACGCGCCTGGCGGCCCAAATATCCTAGTATGACGCCCTGCCTGGTCAGAGGTTTTTCCCGTTTTCTCGCGCTTAGTTACACCTTCGGGGAAAAGGAGCACGATATTCAAGATCACGGGATACAAATGCGTCAAAATTCACCTTTAAATCGTTTTTTTAAGAAGTGTTTCAGCTTCGCTTTAAGCTGAAAACGGTCGTAATCTCAAAGAAAAAATAGTGACCAGAGTTGCCCTTTAATGAAGCAATACTGGTCACATTAGAGGAACAGGGTGGCTCACAATGTACAAGTTGACCCAAGCCTGTGCCAGCTGCGTCAGCGTAGCGTCATCATCTTTCTCCTGCATCCGCTTCAACTCCTTCCTGTAACGCAAGTCCCAGTTTTACACACACACACACACCCGCACCAGCAACAAAATTTCACATTAACCCTTTAAGTGCTCGGGCTTTTTCCGCATGCAAAATGCAACTTTTGGTCTTTCTATTGCTGTAGCATGTTTTGTGAAGGATATTCATTTATCAAGGATACATTGTTCTATGGGCAAAAAGTTAATCGAGATCTGCATGCTTCCTACCTAAGACACTTTTCGAGACATGGCAGCCTGCAGTGGCACCTTGACCTTGCTCCTCAAGGCCATTCTTTCGAGAAGCCTTGCTCGACATTATTTATTTATATTTTTGGAACTGTAAATTTTTCGTTTTCACAGTAGTGTAATTCAGAGTTAATTAGTAGTTTCTAAATTTCGGCGTTCGTTTTGAAGCGAGATGTTGAACGACATAGATTAGCCATTCTGTAACTAGGGGGCGTACCAAAACGAAAAGCGTTTATACAAATATTTTTGTGTGGCGTCAAAAAGCAACACTGCAAAATAAAACATTGTCTTTATTGCTTGGTCACACATGGCGCTACACGTAAAAGGAAAATTATAGCCCAGTTGGGAGTGGTGGTGAGCAAACAGAAACTGTAGCCCCATGGGAGCGCGTCCGTGTTTACTTGGGCATGGCACTCGGAGAGTTACCATAGTAGTGTACCATTTATTTATTTCGTTATATCTTAACGCCCCTCAGAATAGGGGCATAAATCCTTTAAGAAATTCTGTCAAAATTTTGTATGCTAATGGCAGGTAAAATCTAGCATCCATTCGTCAACGACAGATAAGCGAAGGTTAAGGTGTTCTTTGCAGTACAGTTCTTTCTCTATTTGTTTCAGCCTCAATTGTGTCGAAAATATTTACACTTTGTCATGAACAGTCTGGGAAGTGCTGAAATCGAGCATTCCAATGATTCACGTGACACCCTCAAATACGTGGCGCACAAGAGTCGCCACGCTGACATCGATCAACAATACAGCGGAATAATGTTTGCAGCGTACAGGCTCAGAGTCCGCATCGGTGCCGTCTTCAAATTCTTCCTTCATCAACCATCAAAAGGCAGCCATTAGCATGTACAGATATTCGCATGTACAGATGATATACACTTAGATTATGATAGCTATTCAGGTGGGCAGGCTGAATCTCGAAAAGGGTCTACTGGCAAAATGGCAGATGCTGCTCCGAGGCTTGTGGGGAGGTTCCTTTTCAACTGCTACCTACCAGCACTCAATGACCTTCATAATTTATCTAGGGCTACGTTTTGACCTTCCCATCTGACAGTACACACACTTCCATAGGCTGACTGAAGTTTCACAACAATGACGAGGTTATCCTTGATTTTGGTTGGTGAAAGCCCTAACTAATCAAGTAATAGAGAACAAAGAAGAACAACTAGCAAAACTAGCAACTGACAACAGACTTGAGATGACAAGTGCTGGTACCACTGAAGAGTTCATAAGTCATAACACGACAATGTGAAAAACTGTACAAATTTAAACCCTTTAGAATAAAAAAAATAATAAAGACGTCTAAAGATTGTCAATCTTAGCTCTGCTAAGATCCTTTGCATTCAAAAGATTAATCTTCCTCTGAAACTTGCTACGACACCATTTATTTCTTCACAACAGTCTAAAATGAGGCAAGCACTATGAGTTAGAAGCAGACTGATAAACCTGAACTGCTATGGTTAGCAAAGGCTAACTCTGTTAGTTCACATATTTGAGATGTTAGTTCTATCAGTACATTGATTGATCAGTAAACTTCCGAGGCTATGAATGATTCCTTTTGATTATCGTTCAGTCAGTATTGTTGGAGGTGTCATCACTGACACAAGTATAAACAATTTGAATAAACTTCCTTCAGTGCCCCTTAAACATCTCCGTTACTCTGCATTCAAGACTACCATTTTCTTATTTACAATATTCTGCGGAGCGAAAGCTCGCTACAAGATTAGACATGGCAAACACTCACCTGGCCAAATCCAGTCTATCCAGTTTCAGGAGGCACTGCAGAGTGAGCGCGGCACTGCGCACAAAAGTTGACGTCGTAAGATCAGTGAGAGTAGACGGCCAGGGGGGAGAACGACATTTAGGCAGACTGTTGGTCGCCCAAATTTTAGCACAATCATTTTAGCCATTAAGATTGCAGCTGGCGATTCCCTACATGAGGTCGCGTAATCTACTACGTCATCGGTCACTATGGGTCACATGATTGCGTGATTAGTCCCACTAAAGTCTAAGCTCATTACAACAGACCTGGATACAACAGACATTTGGATATAACATAACGATTTGTGAAGTTTGGTTGGTTTTCCTCTATGTACCATTGACTCAACTTCGTATGTGCATACAACATACTCCTCTTACAACAGACCGAAATCTTGGTCAAAATTAAGGTCTGTTATAACGATCTTAGACTGTATACTAGTCACGCGGATGTAGCAACAAGGAGTCGCGTGACTGCACGTTAAGACGTAACGTGACCATGTGAAATGATGTACTGAGGCTGTGAGGTGACGTAACAAGACCACGTGACCCGAAGTGGTGCGACATCACTGCGTCAGAGGCATAGCCAGGTATATCAAATGCAATACCATTTCCTTCGGCAGTCCCCCCCGGGAAACTTACGATTTGTAACACGAAACAAAAGCTCATGCGTGGAAGAGTGAGAAGTGGATAAACCGAGAAGGAAGAACACAATTCCGTATGTTGTCCCTCGGCGGGAATCGAACCAAGGACCCCCAGTTTGTGAGCCCGGCACTCAACCACTGCGCCAAGGGAGAACTTGTGACGCAATGATTAATAAATCTAATAACCTTATTTCGCAAACCAAACACCACGAAACGTGCAAGCCGCACGAAGAGTCGTGAAGCTGAGGTGCAATTGAAAGCAAAGAGTCACATTTTGGCAAACTTTTTGCAGAACTACAAATAAAAGGTTTTAGTTACTCTACAAGACATCAAGACAACTGGATAGTCCTCGACAACTCGATCGAAAACTGGGAAGGGAATGCTTCTGGTATTCATTACCACCTCTATTAAATAGCAATCACCTCATAAATCCTGACACACAGACTCACAAGTAAAGTGAACTCTCAGTACAGTGCATGAAAGCACGACTTTTTTAACTGTAATCCTGAGCTACTGAGATATGTTAAAATAATTTTGTTGAATTATCTTTTTTTCTTTTCTTGTGCTCAGCTTTCCAATCATTTCATCTTAATGTGGGCAAATGCCACTGTAGTCTACTGCTTTCTTGCTAGTTATGTCGTTTTTATGATGGCAGTAGTAACCTCATATTATTGTATATTTTCTTCGTCCATCCTAATTTTTTTCTTCTCATCACTGCTTTCTGCTTGAGGGGGACTGAGGAGCAATCAAGTTGCTTGGACAGTTTTCTTTCCTTATCTTCCATCATACTTGCATGGTAAATATGGAGCTATTACTACTAGCATTTAAGTCGTACGCTTGCTGGAAGTGTTCTGCAAGAGAAAGAAGTGGACTGAAGACACTGAGGCTCTGCGTGTTTTTTTTCGTGTCAAGGAGATGCCGGAAGAGAGAGAATAGCGTTTGACTAGGTACAGAGAAGCAAGCAGGGCTCATTCGGGCGACAATGGTTCTGCAGCAACACAAGTACATGGCAACTATAACCATGAAAACCCAAGCCACTCCACTAGCACTGGGTACAGTACACCGGGTTCCCGCTGAGGGACACCGACTTTTGTAAAGAAAATTGGTCGTGTTATCTTACTTTCGTCCTGTTTTGCGAACTCTAGGTTTAGAAAGTAGCTCTAGCACACATTTTGTGTTAAAGAACCACAAAATGAAAAGGTTTTAAAGTTGTTTTTTCACTGCGATTATAGCCTTGTTACTGCCATGCACTGTGCTGATATGCTTTAAAATGACACTAACCACTCCAGAGAGTCCGTCTGGTGGAGAACTCGCAAGGCAGCCTCATAGTTCTGGAAGTTATAAAAGAGAATAAGGTTATTATCAGTTTCAAAACAGGGCACCACAAAACACTCAAAAGCCCTAAGTTTGTTTAGAATTGGTATTTTTTGCACAACTTACTTTTTTCCCCACTATAATGGGCAAACAGAATACAACGAGCAAATTTAATTCCATGCAGCAAATCTTAGATTTAGGCTTGTAAACCACATGGCATTCATACCTTGCCAGGAACACTAAATTGTGCAAAACAAGTTTTAATTTCAGACTTCACACTTTGGGACAATTTGACATATTATATTTTGCTAGGAATATATCATGAGTCACCTTCAGAACAGAACACAAAGAGCTGCACTGAACACCCTCAAAGCAATAGGTAATATTTCGAATAGACGTATCCACTTGAAAAGGTGCAAGTTCATAGTAAAACACTCATTTCATTTCAAAAGCAACCCCAGACATTCTTTTCGAGAGCCTCATTTCCAGTTCATTCTTCTAGCAAAGTCCAGTCCACTCTGCTAGAAGAACACAGAGGCTTTAGAGATTTGTAAATAAAGGCAAGACCGTCTCTTCCCAAAGAATTCCGGAACATTGCCAGACTCTGCGAAAGCCCGAACCGCAGCCTGCGAGGTCGGCAAACACTCACACTCCTGACTGTTGCAACCACAGGCCATGTTGCAGGACATCCACGATAAAGGAAAGAGAAAAAAGATAAGAGAAAGAAGCTCCGTCTTGTTTACAAACAACTGCCGGTTAATCTCTGCCGTTTAGGATATGTTACTCCAATGTGTGCCCCCATTTAAGCTGCAGTTCTCCGACCTGACTGCTAGACACAATCTGAAAATCTTGCTGCACTGTCAGGACACCATAACCCTGGCATGATAAAGCTTTTCTTTTTTTTTTTTTCAGAGTGATATTTTGTTTTGGTTTTCGGAGACGACAAAGACCGAATTCGCTCGGACGCCGCACACAAACACAAAACACAAGTGAAACATCCCAACTTCTTCATGCCCAGTTCGGTTTGCTTTCTTTGGCTTGGACCGTACATTAATCCTGCTGCGGTAGCAATGCGGGCATCCATTTGCGTCGCATGCGTGTACCACACAAGATGACGCAAGAGCTTGCCACTTCTGTCCGTCGCAAGTGTTCTGACAGACTCCCCTCCCACCTCAACAAAATACGCTCACTTAAATTTATGGAAGCCGTCACGACCGTCTTTCGGTCACGCGAGAATACAAAACACGCCGTCGCTCTCCGTCATGCATACACAGCTGACGAAACGACGGTTAATTTTGGGCAGCGGTCTTAATTTCACGAGTAC